>CAXIWR010000393.1:2500-50213 GCA_964036265.1 Daptonema setosum | reverse complement strand
AAAGAGATTAGTGTGCCTATGTAGTTGGCTTTAGTCTTGAAGTCAACTCAGTAAAACTAGTCCAAACCAGATAACAACAGAACAACTGAACACGATGATCGCATGGCATAGCATGAGCCAAGTTGAGTTGAGTGGCTATTAATCTAATACAGCTAATGTTTCAATGTTAGTATATTTCAATTCTCCACTCACTCTTCAGGGAACTCTTTAAAATCATTCTTCATCTTCCATATATGGGCCTCAAAAAATAGTCTGTTAACTAGAATTTGATTCAGAAACGATAACATCGAAAACCAAGTTGAGTTGAACGACTATCAAACTTTCATGAAGCTAATGTTTCGTAAGAGTTAATATTCCAACTTTCCACTCAGGGAACTCTTTGACGTCATTCTTCATATTAAATATACACGGCTCAAAAATAGTTTGTTAACTAGATTTTTATCAAGAAACGAAACCTTGAAAATAGTTTAAGGCAGACAGACAGATTGCTTGAAATTGGTGGCTTATGGTAAAGACAAGTAAAGACAACCCATACTTTGAGGCAATTCCCATAAACTTTATGCGATTTAAGTCATGAAGTAACGACTTTATAAAGTTCCAACCGAACATGCTTAATCAACAGATTTGTTTTATGGTTGAGTGTTGGTTAAAAATTTGGTTTTCAGGATTTTCATTATGGTTGAGTGTATGAGTGAGTGAGTGACTGAGTGAGTAAGTGAGTGAGTGAGTGAGTGAGTGAGTGAGTGAGTGAGTGAGTGAGTGAGTGAGTGAGTGAGTGAGTGAGTGAGTTAGTGAGTGAGTGAGTGAGTGAGTGAGTGAGTGAGTGAGTGAGTGAGTGAGTGAGTGAGTGAGTGAGTGAGTGAGTGAGTGAGTGAGTGAGTGAGTGAGTGAGTGAGTGAGTGAGTGAGTGAGTGAGTGAGTGAGTGAGTGAGTGAGTGAGTGAGTGAGTGAGTGAGTGAGTGAGTGAGTGAGTGAGTGAGTGAGTGAGTGAGTGAGTGAGTGAGTGAGTGAGTGAGTGAGTGAGTGAGTGAGTGAGTGAGTGAGTGAGTGAGTAAGTGAGTGAGTGAGTGAGTGAGTGAGTGAGTGAGTGAGTGAGTGAGTGAGTGAGTGAGTGAGTGAGTGAGTGAGTGAGTGAGTGAGTGAGAGAGTGAGTGAGTGAGTGAGTGAGTGAGTGAGTGAGTGAGTGAGTGAGTGAGTGAGTGAGTGAGTGAGTGAGTGAGTGAGTGAGTGAGTGAGTGAGTGAGTGAGTGAGTGAGAGAGTGAGTGAGTGAGTGAGTGAGTGAGTGAGTGAGTGAGAGAGTGAGTGAGTGAGTGAGTGAGTGAGTGAGTGAGTGAGTGAGTGAGTTAGTGACAAATTTTTAATGCTTGCCCCAATGTCTGTTAACTTGTCGTCTGTCTAAAGGGTGTCCCAGCGAGGGGTTTACGATTTGTTTCTAAAATACATTTTGTTTATGTCGAGCGAATTTTCAATAGAACTTTGTTTGGAAACATACTCTAAACCGGTTTAATGGTGATCATAAGTCAAGCCTACTCACAAGCTATGCAAGAAACAATGTAGAAGATAATTTTATGCAATTATGACCATCAGATTTTTCAATAAAACAGTCGAAACGGGTTTAGTCAAAGTGAGTATTGCTTCCAGTCGCGATTCGGCAGTTTTCATGGAGATAATGACTTTGAGTTATGAGATGTTAAGGAAATAAACGAGTTCTTACAGATGTCCTTAAAACGAGTAATCAGAAGCGGCCAAATCGGGGATCGCGGCGGCCAATCCGTGGTTTTTCCAGGTCCGACCAATTCAGTAAATTTATCTTTCCCATTGTGGTGGGACTTTTCCAGCTGGGCATGACCATCGTACCCTTCACGATTTCCTCGATGTCTTCGAGTTGCGGTAGCAAAAAGTGAAAGAGCATGTATGTATAAATATTTCGTCTTTCACAAAACGTTGACTCTGAATGCGTGCATGGGTTGAGTTACAAGAAAGTTGGGATTAGAAGTGGAATGTAATTACATTAACAACAACAGTAGTATCATTCAACTATAGCGCTAACATCTTATCTACATGGGGCCACGAAAAAACTATTCGAAAAATGAGGCGTTATACCCATGTGTATTAGTCCCATAGTTAAGTCATGACTGTAAGCAGACATAAACTAGCTCGTGGACCACACTTTTCAACAATAACAACAAATAACAAACCCATACCATTCATCCCCATCCCTGATCCATCCAAATCATCCCTCATCCATTCAGATCATCCCTGTCCCATACCTAATCCATCTATCCACAGTGGCGGATCATCCCTATTCCAATCGTCCCCCCAGGGCGGCGGCGGCGGGGGGCCCCACAATCGTCTACAGCATATCTGTGCATTCTTTCAAACCTGAAAAACACAAAAATTTTCATACAGTCCCTTGTTTATATCTCAATCATTCGCACAATATCACGCAACATTTCACACATGCAACAGGCTTTTTATGAACCGTTTATACCCTTATTGTCACGAACGGCAAGGGTTTCACCTCATGATGGGTTTCACACTCTTGTTGACACCCCGTTCAAGCATGTGGATGTGTGCCTGATCGTGACTGCCTACGATTGCGCTCTCGATCAGCGCAATCGTAGGCAGTCACGATCAGGCACACATCCACATGCTTGAACGGGGTGTCAACAAGAGTGTGAAACCCATCATGAGGTGAAACCCTTGCCGTTCGTGACAATAAGGGTATAAACGGTTCATAAAAAGCCTGTTGCATGTGTGAAATGTTGCGTGATATTGTGCGAATGACTGATTGAACGTGTAAAATTTTTTTGTTTTTCAGGTTTAAACGATTACACAGATATGCTGTAGACGATTGCCGTTCATGACAATAAGGGTATGTACGGTTCACAAAAAGGTGTCAAACATGAGGGGATTGAGTGTGAAACCCATCATGAGGTGAAACCCTTGCCGTTCATGACAATAAGGTTATTATAAACGGATAATAAAAAGGTGTCAAACATGTGGTGATCGAGTGTGAAACCTGTCATGAGGGTAAACCATTGCCGTTCATGACAATAAGGGTATAAACGGTTTAAAAAAAGTGTCATACATGTGGTGATTGAGTGTGAAACCCATCATGAGGGTAAACCCTTGCCGTTCATGACAATAAGGGTATAAACGGTTCATAAAAAAGTGTCAAACATGTGGTGATTGAGTGTTAAACCTATCATTAAGGTAAACCCTTGCCGATCATGACAATAAGGGTATAAACGGTTCATAAAAAGGTGTCATACATGTGGTGATTGAGTGTGAAACCCATCATGAGGGTAAACCCTTGCCGTTCATGACAATAAGGGTACAAACGGTTCTTAAAAAGGGTGTCAAACAAAAAGGTGCTGAAATTTGCCTTTATCTAATTTTGTTATATTCAGATGTCAACCAGTATTGAAATACACTGATGTAAAAAAGGTGTCGAAATGGTGTTATAGTGTTAAACGTTTGACAGGTCCAGGCGAAATACGTTTAACACATTTGAAAGTTTGTATAAACTATACAAAATGTACAATTATTATAATTTGTATAATTTGTATAATTTGGTACAAATTTTCGTGTAAATTGTACAAAAATCTGATAAAAATTGGCCGTAGTTTCAGTTCCTTTTGAAAAATGAGAGGACGCATGATGCGCGATTCCCTTTTATAGCCGCGCGTGTTGTACAAATTGTATAAAACGTGCAGGAAAAATGTTACAAACGTTACCATGCTGCACTGCCGTAACAGAGCACGCTAATATGATACCTGCATGAACCAGCGGATGGAAAACATGAAAATAGTTAAACCCTCTTTTTTACAATTACAAAAAGTGTTTCTAAGGTGATTGTAGGTGAAACTAGCTTTACGACACCCAATCCATCTCTTTGTTGAAATTTCATCCCTTGTTGAAAATGTTCCTCTTCCGCCACATGCAGCGCAACATGCATGATCATTGCGTCAACATCCGTGTGTATTGCATGCGCTCTGACAACATATAACTGGTTTGTTCACAGCAGTCAGGCATCCTGTGTTGCGTGCATGCTCTGTTCGACGCACGCATAAAAAATATGTTGACATATGTGTGTATTTCAAATGCTGACTGCTATTTAAATGAATAAATCCATGTGCTAATACCAACACAATTAATAATATACAGTTGAATTTCAACTGGAATTTAGTTTTACTGTTGAATCCGTAATAGAGATTCCAGTAAGACAACATTCCGGTAGAATTATTATCGATTAAATTTTGATGACCAATCCGCGATCACCGTTTGTACCAAGATCATGTTAGTTGTCATATGTACAGGTTATGTGGTAAAAAAACTCTATCTTAGCTTAACCCGAATAACTAGTCTATTAAATAGTTCTCGCTCAATGATAAAGATGAGAGAACTATCTGAACTCATGGAAAATCTGTGATAATTTAATTTTAAAGTTTCGACGTAAATTCATATCTTTAACCACTGAACTATGTTGAGTTTTTTAATAACGAGTATTATGTCACTTATATATTGATTAAAATCTTCTATGCTTTCGTATAAATATATTTTCTTGTGGGGATTCGTAAAAACATAGAAATGAATCGTATTTATCACGAAATCGGTAATCCAGCTGCTTATGGCGGTGTAAATCTGCTGTATGAAGCTAATAAACGTGGTACTAAACGCAAGGATGTGAAAAAGTTTTTAATGAAAGATAAAACTTTTAGAAGGTTCGTCAGAAAGACAACCAAATTTCCACGAGCACGCGTTTTTGTTACTTCGTTGGGCCATATGTTTCAGGCTAGTTTATCAGTGACATGTATTACTTATGTATTAGATAACTCATTACATTATAGGCTGATCTACTCGATATACAAAGTCTTAGCCGCTTCAACAAAGGGTATCGCTACATTCTGGTGGTTGTGGACAGTTTTTCGAGAAAGGTATGGGCAAAACCATTGAAAAATAAAACTGGATCAACCGTTGCTGAAGCCCTCAAAGACATATTTCATGATATCAGAGAACAAGGATTAATGGCACCAATACCTTTGTTGGCAACGGATCTTGGAACTGATTTTTATAATAAGGAAACTGACAAGGTTTATGAATCATTCCGCATGCACCATTTTGCGTTGCGTTCTCCAAAAAAGTGCAGTTTAGCTGAATCAAGTATACGCTGGATAAAAGATCGCTTATATAAGCATTTACATGCCAAGGATACAAAAACATGGATTGATATACTTGATAAAGTTGTGGAAGCCAAAAACAAACGGAAATGTATTGCACTTGGCGGATTAACACCATCAGATGTAAACTTTAGTAATCAGAAATCGGTTTTTGAAACATTATATTCAACAACCTTGAAAGAAGACAAACAAGTGTTGGACATTGGCACACAAGTCCAGGTGTCATTGGACCGTTTACCGTTCGCAAAGAGTTTTCATGGTTATTTTGGGTCAAAGGTGTATGAGATTAAGCGCCAACATAATCATAACGGTATCTATCGTTACACTTTATTAGATCCGTCTGATGGTGCAGAAATTTCCGGAACCTATTATGCTGGTGAACTGCTCAAGTACAATGAAGATTAAAGTCTTCTATGACACGAGTATAAAATGTCATCATTCACATTAAAGCTTGCATTGTTAAAAATGGATTCTACAGGTTTTTATTACACTGCCAGCTCTGCTGGTACATCAGACAGCAGCGTTGCGACTACTTTACTCAACGAACCACTGGATGCTACAAACACAGACTATGAAATTGGTTTGGTTTATTCATCAGTTAGTGCTTCGTGGATTTACTCAGACGAACTATGGTTTACCACGACAAATAATATTGATGGCAGCGTTAAACTGGTCAGTTTTGAGAAAATACCTTACACAAAGGAGCAAGATGCGTTATATATTATAAGCAATAAATTGATAGAAGATTACGGTGCGAACCTGGATTCAGCACCAGCAAAAATCCTCAAAACGAGATCGGGTTGGCAATTCAGACAACCTAAAAACTCGACTGTTGACATGTCTGAAGACTTGGCTTTCATGCTTGGTCTCCCCAGTTTTATCGACAATGAAGAAAATACTGTTCTAGACACACCTATTAACTTTCACGTTTACGCTCCTTTTCTTGAAGAGAGACTATTTTTTATATCATGTCATCAAACGAAGCAGAATTTTACAACTGCACAAGGATCTAATAACCGGATTATCCACTTTATACATGCACCAGAGAATGACCCATACATACTGAGCGGATTTAACAGCCCCAGAATGGGTTATATTCGTTTAGAGAAATGTCTTCTTCACAAGCTGACGTTCTCACTACTTAATCACGACGGAGAACCGATTAAATCAAACAATCATCATTTCTTTATCGTATTTCATATTCGTCCAGTACAGCACGATGCCTAGCAAACGTAAACTCAATGTCAGTGATTGGCGGGATCAAGTGGAGTCAGTGGCCGTCGAGTCAATTCAAACAGAGACTGTACTTCCTGTCAACACGGACAACAATAGAAACCCTCTTTTATTTCATATTCGACCGATACCTGGTATGGTCATAGACACTAAAAATACCAAATTATTGGCTAATTTTCATGTTCAAAAGAAGGAAGGAGGTGAATGGGTTAACATAGCGAACACCGACAAAGTTAATGTATGTAATGGCATTGGATTTTCAATGTTCGAAGATGTGAATTTGTTCATTGGTGGAAGCCTGTGCGAATCAAGTCAACGTGAACATTCTCGGAAGTCTTTCATAAAAAATATGCTGTTCACAGATGAACGTCAGCAACTTGCTTTACAGTCGTCTTTATTTTTCCGTAGTGAAAACCCAAAATTTCGAAATAATGTGCTCCTTAATGCCACGAAAAATCCTGGTGACTACGAACGGGCCGTCATGATTCACGATGGTAAGTCAGTATCGGTATCCATGCCGTTATATATAGATGTGCTCCAGGCAGATGCTTTTTTGCCTGACAACGTTCATTGTACGATAAGAATGTATCCAGCAAGTTCAGTTTCTTGTATGTTGCAAGATGGAATAAACGAACCACTACCTTTGAAACTAACCATTACCAATGCTGTTTTGCAAGTAGCTAGATGTCGACTCAATGTTCCTATTCCTCAAACCATTAAAGTTAACTATGAATGCGTACAAGTACTAAATTATTTACATCCTAAAGCTGTTAACACTTTTTCTCATTCACTTAACACTAGTCGTTTACCAAAAAAGTTGGCCATTGTGTTGTTGAGAGAAAGTCAATACAATGGCGATTATAAAGACAGTGGGCTGGTGTTTGGCCACAATGATGTAAAAAACATTACTGTTCAATGTAATGGGCAAATTTTACCTTCACTCGGAGGCATGAACATGGATGCTGATCAGAAACATTTTAATGAACCATACTCTGCTTTGTTTGAGCAACTGAAGGTGATCAATCCATTATTTGACATGACTACTTTCGATAAGGGCAATGCCTTTTACGGTGTTTCTTTGATGTCCAATGCTCAGCAAGAACGTTTCAAGCAGTCTCATTCTGGGACATGTGACATAGACATCAGTTTTTCCAAAGCTCCAGCTGACAACCTCATTATTCTCGTATTATTATCATGTTTTGCTACTATGACTCATGGTTTTCGATTGATAAGCAAGGTATGTTCCAATCAGCCCTCGATATAAAATGATGGAAGATATTCGTTCTTCTGATGCGTATAAAAGTTACTCGTTCTTAAAATTTTTAATCATAATGACTGAATTCAATTTGAAATTAAAATCACCGTCGTGTATAATCGTTACTGGTGGATCTAACTGTGGCAAAACCGTCCTGATTGAGAACATACTGATTAACCACAGTGAGTGCTTTCAACAACCAATCACAGAAGTACACTGGGTCTATGCTAAACACGCAGGTGATCAATCATTGTTTGACAGACTAAACAATAGTTTCTCTAAATCCAACATACCGATAACATTTCACGAGGGTTATCCTGAAGAAGCTATAGTGCAAAACACCTTATTTTCAAACTCGTCTAAACAACATACAGGGTGGGCCAAAAAAAACCACACAACTTTGGAGGTTAATAACTCAGTTTATACGACTCGCATCAATTAACGGTTTACGTAATTTTAATCAGCATATCTTCGAAATTTATGAACTGTAATTTTATTGAAAAATTGCAATGCAATCAAAAGTTACATAACAATTATTTGTAAATACCATTTACTCATTCGGGCACGTATTTTCGTACATATGGGCTACAATAGAAGTTTGTTAATGTTTTATACGGTTCAATAAAACTTTTTTGGTTTCTTTAGCATTATTTAGTTGAAATTCATTTGATTACTTCATTTAAACCATTATTTTCACTTACTCAGCCAGTTTTTAACATGAAGAGTCCCATTAGTAATAGAAAACAGGCTGTTGAGCGTTCAGCACAGGAGGTCGATATGAACATGACATTAACATTATTTTACTTTTTATGTGTCTGATACTTATATCAGACGGTCAAAAAAATATTTATTATATCGATGTTCAATTACTCTCCTTTTGTGTATATGCATAGTTGTAAAAACGAATTTGAATGGTTTTTCACTAGAAAAACAGCAACTTTCCAGAAAAAATCGGAGAACTTTTTGATAAAATACAATTTATCCATAAAAATTTCATTAACGAGAGTCAAAGATATACGACTTGAAATGATGCAAACCGCAGTTCAATGCGGCTCTTAGTCGCTGAGTTATTACCCTCCAAAGTTGTGTGGTTTTTATTGGCCCACCCTGTAAGTGTGTCGTATTTGATGATGTTTGTCAAAGCCCAAAAAATATTTCTTCATTGTTTGATATTTGGAATGTATTAAGTCACCATCAAAACTTCACTGCTATTCTAGTAATTCAAAATTTGTCTGGTTCTACACCCCTTCAGAAAAGTTGTTTATCTACCTTGTTACGTAGCACAAACTATCTGGTTTTGTTTGCTAACCGGCGAATGTTACCCGTTGTTAAATCAATATCTCAGAGTTACTTTCCAGGTGAATCATATCGCGTGTTAGAACCATTTAATTATTTGTTAAAACAAGGTCAACCACACGCTTACTTAATAGTTGACTTTACGACAGAAAACGAACTGCTTACAGTAAGACAGGGTGGTCTTATACCATCACATGAATGCTATGGATACCGACTCAAAGATGGAAAGAGTGAAATTAACTCGATCAGCTCCACAACACAACACGAAAAAACTGATAAAAATATTACAACCATACATAAATGACAGTGGACCATACGTGTAACTCCCGCCGTCAGCTGGACGCGTCTAGATCCCAGGGGGGGCGATGAGGACGCGTCTTCATCACAAGACCTGGGAACAGGACGCGTCTTCATCACAAGACCTGGGAACAGGACGCGTCTTCATCACAATACCTGGGAACAAGACGCGTCTTCATCACAAGACCTGGGAACAAGACGCGTCTTCATCACAAGACCTGGAAACAAGACGCGTCTTCATCACAAGACCTGGGAACAAGACGCGTCTTCATCACAAGACCTGGGAACAAGACGCGTCTTCATCACAAGACCTGGGAACAAGACGCGTCTTTCTCAATTTGTCAGCTGAGTGTACATAATAAAGGGTGCATAGGAATTTAACTATGGAGTTAAATGGAGTTGTAGATGGAGTTGTAGTTAATGGATTATTACGAGAGCGGGTGTACTGATTGACTAACTTTTCAGCTGAAGTATATTTTTTCCTAACAACCGCAAAGTATGTACGAACACAAACAAAAGCATGAGGTGTCACCACTAAAAAAAACTTGCCAGTCAGTAATGAGCTTATTGTAGAATACGCTGATTGGCCAGCTGAGTACTTTTTTCTAGTTTTTACTTGTTATGAGGATGAGCAGTCAATTCAATCGCGTTAAAATATGACCATTGTCTGACGGGCGTACTGTACTGTATGTACTTCATTGCTTTCGATTATGTTGTCATCCGTTGCTTTATTGTTTATTGTGATAATTTTATTTTATCGTTCGTCCGCTTAATTTCCTGCAGTTTTCAATATGATATGTGGACTAAAACTGTTAAGTCGGACTAAACCATCGAAAACACGCTTAAAATGAATCATACTGTAGTAAACCAACTTTTTCACTCTTTCATCAACACTTTTCACTCAAGTATCCAAACAGATTTTTTTATTTGAAACTCAGCTCTTTAGGCCGGTGAAAGTTAACTGGGATGAAAAGCAACGGAAGTTCATGTTTCAGTAACAAATCCATCGTAGGTACATGTTGTCGTATCTGGCTGCTGTAATATAGTCGAAAATGAATTACTGTTCCAAAAAGCTGCGTGAATTTTCGATAAACAACCTGATGTTTTGGGGTGTCAAATTTTTTGTTGATGAAGATGTCGTCGTGTAAAAGTGATTCCTCTTCCCTGTACAGACTAAATGTTCATCGACAAAAAATGGGACACCCTAAAACATCAGGTTGTTTATCAAGAATTCACGCAGCTTTTGGGAACAGTAATTCATTTTCTTCGACTATAACGAACGAGCAACCTTTTCAACCAAAAGTGCACAATTATTTCAAACCCGAACCGATCCTAACAAAATTCTAAAATCAGCTAACTTTATATGTTGTTAACAGATGATTAAACGACAATTGTTGATATTCTACACTGCACCTTTTATATCAGATTAAAGTGTAGATTAATTTTTTGCCCACCCTAAATCTATATTTACAATAAAATACCTTTTCTGTTCAAGTTATGGAGATTATTCTGTGCATCGATCATAAAAGATATCGCTGAAAATGTATTTACAGCTGTAAGTTTATTAGATTGGCATTCTCAGACGGTGAGCTAGGCTTCGGTTCGAAAAATACTATTAGAAATATAGACAGCGTTTTTTACTACAGCTCGAAGTGCATAACAAACTAGTTTATTACACATGATTTCCTCAAAGGAAAATGTGTTTAGTTTTTTTTCCAATTCCGTTCTTATGTACTTGTTCATTTCTGTAGATTGATGCCGTGTTACACTGTTGAGAAGACGAACTTCCTTTTCTCATGTATAAAAAACGTAGATTAACCGTGGCCTATGAAAAACCCCTTCAACTTCCTTCTTTGTACGACATTCATATGATGAGTTAAATTATCTTGTTGCCTTCGGTAATATTCGTTATCGATACCCAGATTTTATTCACACTTCACAATAACAACATAAATAACAGTAATATCACTGGGCGACAAAAAATAACAACGACACATCACTTACTCATCTCTTCAAAGATGGAGGGGTGGTTTCCAGTTTGGCTTACGCCGTTTTACTTTAGCTGCAAACTCGGCGGCCTTTCTCTGTTTTTCTTCTTCTCGCAATTTTCTTCGTTCTTCTTCTCTGTCTTTATCTAAAACATAATACCACCAACATAAGTAACCTGCGTCATCAGTTTGATAACTCAGTAAAAACAGCTTTGTAAAAAATTAGATAAGCAAATTATTGTACAGGTAGCTTTTTTGTTAACTAATAACTGACAAAATAAAAAGAAACGATGTCGATTTTCAACGCTCTTTTGATTTCATCACGGTTGTAAAAACTTATTCACACAAACCTAGTTCCAACGTGGTCAACGTTTGTACAGCGACGGATCGTCGATCAGGCCCAACCTGGGTTGAGATGTCCATCGAAAAAGTTTTCTGAACAAAATTTTCTGTTTAGTGTACAGTATAAAGAAAATATGTCGGGCGTTAATTAATGGTTGCAGACACGAAAAACAATTATCTTTGAACTTTTACTAGCCGCAGCAACGCTTCATCTTTCGTCATGTATTCGTAGTACTAATAGTTGACTCGGAGACTAAATTTGTATCTCGAAACTTGAATTTCAAATTTGTTCATCCTTTTCCATGCATGCTCAGACATTGGCAGTGAGATCAGTAGACATTCATAATGTTTTTTTTCAGAATTGTACAATTTTTTCGCACATTCAAGTTCAGTCTTAAATTCGATCAAACGCACTTTGTGTATTGTGTGTGACCGTAAATATGACTAAACGATGAAAAATGTGTATAGTTTCAACAGGAAGCTAAACATTCGAAAAAGTTATTATGGTATAGTTTGAGAAACCAGCGGACGAGAATGAGTGAAAATAAGTGGAGTTCCCCCCTCTTTGGCGTTTTAAAAAAGTACAATTTGTTCCTAAAGGTGTAGGTTAAATGGCCTGAAAAATGCCGATTCCCCCTCTTTTGACGAAATTCCCATCCCATTGTAAATTTACTCATCCGCCACTGGTTTGTGGCATGAGATTACATGGTGATTTTGGTATTAAAACGCTAACCCGACGCATGTCATGTTTTTTATGGAACAGATCAGAGCATTTTTACATATTTCATGAACTAAGGTATAACGACGGTTAATCACCGTGAATGATTTTCCGGTTGTTCACCGGTTAATAACTCCAAAACTGAATGTGTTTAAATATGGAATTTTATTCAACAGCATTGATTATATTCTTCGTATAACATTATTACAAAAAAATTTCAATAACAAATGAAATTGAATTCAATGTGATCATTTCAGATTACACACTTTCTCTTCTTCGTCTGATGACCAGCCGGCGCCTCGTTTGACCTTGGGACGAGGACACTCATGTTGTTGAACCGCGTGCGGCCGTACCGGCGCTTCACGGTATCTGGGTACCCGGTATTTATGTTTGCCAGGCACGGTGACATAGTATATGGCTAAATTGCGAACTAGAATTAATTTTATAATAATAAGTCATGTGCCATGTTACATGTGTAGTTATGTGACATTGCGTACAAGACTCATTAATTTTTTTATTGACAAACGGACGGAATTATTTCTATAAAAAATTCGTTCGATTGTGCATCACTGATTCTTATGATTGAATTTTAACCGATGGCTATTCGTTCATGGTACTCGATCATGTATCATCCGATGATGCTCGGAATTTTTTCACATGAACATACAGGGTGGGCCACTAGCGGTCGAGAAGGGGTGGAAAAATGTGGAATTCCCCCTTCTTTGGCGTTTTGAAATTCTAGCATTTGTTCCCTAAGACGTAGGTTAAATGGCCTCAAACTTACCAATTCCTCCATCTTTGGCAAAATTCCCCAGCCCCACCCTTTTCTACGATTACCTCGTCCGCCAGTGGGGTGTGCCATTAGGAACCATACATCTTTAAACTTTACAGGGTAATAACACGTATCGTGACTAGAATCGGATACAACTGCCATTTGCATCAACAGAGTGGTATATCTTAGAACCTTATTTTATAGAGTAGAAATTTTATAATATTTTCAGAAAGACGTTTACATAATAATTACAAAAATAATCGGATATTTTAGAAAAATTGAATGGGTAAATTATAATTTATGAAAAATATCTTAGACTTTTTCTGTTTAGTTACTGTACTAAAAACATACAAAGATACGTTTACACAATGAAGACAGGAAGTGATTGTCTTTACTAACAACGATATGTTTTGACCGTCTGATATAACCATAAATGTCAACTACTGAACGCTAAGGAAACCTAAAAAAATAATACTGAGCTGTTTAACACATTAAAACAAACATCTATTTTGTAAGCAACCCATATGCGTGAAAACCCCGTTCATATGCATAAATCCGTGTTTTTTCGATCACCCTGTTCATATTATAAACGTTTATATGTATGTATAAATACCGACCGTGTATCAGCAACCATACACGGTACTTAAAAAAAATTTAGTAATCATTTTTTTCGAAATAGATTTTAACAAAGTAAAAAAAAACTAACGTATCTCTTCTTCCGGAACCGTCTGACACATTTTATCCACCGTTTTAATGATCTCTGTCTGCGTGTTGACGGAACTCATTCTGCTGCAATTTTGACCATTATTATTTTTACATACTGTGATAACAATTAACAAGTTGAATAAATAACAAATGAAACCCACGATACTTATTCTCAAATAACATGATGGTGATTTTGCAAATATTGTCACTACATTGTGAATGATTATAACGTCGGTCGTGTTCAATTTACACCGAGAATGAACAAAACTAGTGTTTAGCAGCTTTTCATTGACTTTTGAATGCATAAAGTACGTGTGCAAATTGTGAATAAAACTTAACAGTTACCACCTAATCTCCCTTTCAAATTTACGCTTGTTCTTTTTCGAGTTGGAGATTTACATACGTAACCATGAAAAGTCTTACCGAACAGAGTGTACATACGTATTAGTAGTAAAATGGATGAGCAAGGAACAAAATTGTGGTTGACAATAAAGTGCATGAAAATGAACCAAATGAGGAGCTATTAAGGACTAAAAAAATCATGATTTCAAAATTTAAATTCTTCAGTTGTTTCGCCATTGAAGCGAATTTTTATAGCCACTCCAAAGCCACAATTACATATAACATGGCATATCAAAGTTTTCTAGTTAGCCAATAACTTTTTGGTGCGCATTTTTATTCATATCGGCTTTGGAGGCGCTCTCTAATTTCCTTGAATTTAAATCTTTCATCACATAACGTTTAGATAACAAAAAAATTTGCGCTTTATTCATCGCATGCGTGCTTAACCATCTAACAAAGTTTAATTTTCATAACAAAAAAGCCAGAAACACAGCTGAACTCGCTTGAAAGTATCGCGTGGCCGATAATTGTGACTTAGTATTTTGGTTTGGTCGAAATGAATTTGCTATAAAGGGCTGCCTGGGTTTCAAGTGAAAAGTTGTAGTGTTAAGTACTCCAACTTGTGAATCGTTAGCTGCATCAAATGTATGAGAATAGGATGCACAATAGTCGGCTGTCCGACTCAACTCAACCCAACAGCTGTATGCTATAACATGCAATCATCATGTTCAGTGGGTGTTACACTTGGTTGAACTCGTTAACGTGTCATTTTTTCACTTGAATCTCCAGAAGCTCTTTACATAATAAATCACAGGTTTCTAAATATGTAAAATGGGCGAGCAGCAGCTCGTTTTCCCTTATACAAATGTTTACTTTTCTATAAATAACTCAATTAAGGAACCTGGATTTAGATTATGTTACATTTATGTAAGTATTATAAAATAGCCATGAACACAAATGAGCGACACGCCATTGAACTGCGGAATCTGTCTATTTTTTATGCAGATTTACTGTATTGTAGGTTATAAGTTACTGCGACAAATACAAAATTAAAATTTTAGAAAATTTTGTCTAGTACGAACATTTGACATATCGTTTCGTGAACAGACATATGTAACTTCAGTGTTTCATTTGTTTATTGTCGCAAGAACTTCTAACGATCTACTTATCCATCGGTTCGTCGACCGACGATTCGGTTTCGAGTTTCACCTCTCGTAAAATCCGCTTGGCCCACGTACTTCCGCAGCCGAACTGAAAACGATAAATTCTGACTGACTGACTCAATGTCCGTCTAACTGACTGACTAACTGACTGACTAACTGAATGATTGACTGATTAACTGACTGACTAAAAGGCTGACTGACTGATTCACTAACTTACAGACTGACTGCCTGATTTACTGACTGACTTTTTCACTGACTGACTGCGAGCTGCAATTTATTTTATTCATTAAATGTAATTCCAAGCATTAAATGTAACTTTTTTCGTTGTATAAATGGGAATAATGTGACAGTTGAAATCCTCCTTGCAGACAGTTCAGGAAAAAATATTGACTTTGTTACACAACGCAAGGGTTATATGGCCTAAACTGCTATTATCCGGCTCACTTATTTCATTCTTGTTTCATTTATGTTGACTGCCAGGCCATTTATAAGCCATCTATTATTGCGCTCTATATTTTTCTAATTTGCTATTACGTACAAATACTACTATTACTATTACTATTACATTCCCTTCAAGTCATTTTTTAGGTGTCCTACACGATTAAAATCATGCATGATGTGTTGGTATTATCACTAACTATCATCAGGCTGCTTTCAGTTTAACTGTACAGTTTATAGTCTTGTAACTGGCTTCAAACCACCGTCGATGCGTGTCATCCACGAACAAACGCATACTTTTAGATATCACACGTATACTGCCTAAGAACCATCTATAATCAATGAAACAGAAGTTTTCAAATAATACAGGTTTATAGCGTTATTTCTAGGCAGAAAACGCTCAAATTGAGGGTGTTCCTATACTTTTGACCGCCACTGTATATAATCCATTTTGTACATATTTTTTTATTGTGAATCAAAATTGTAACGGTTGAACGACAACAAACGTGAATTTTCGACCGACACACCGATTATGCTTCGTGCATATACGTATATAATAAATCCAACCATGAATTTAATTCCATTGTATTTACCACCTACATAGGTACTCTTCACTTACGCACTCACTCAACCGCCCACCCGCTGGCTCACTCACTCCCTCCCTCCTTTACTCACTCACTTGCACAAGCGGACGAGAAGGGGAGAGAGAAGTGGAATTTGGCCCCTGTTGGACATTCTAGCTAAATTGAGGTTCTCCCCTAATTAGTATGTAGGTAAAATAACCTGAAAATAGCTGATTCCTTCTTCTTTGACGAAAGTTCCCTCCCTTTGGAGTTTTCAATCGCCGCCAGTGCTCACTTGTCACTCACTAGCTCACTCATTCGCTAACTCACTTACTCACTGGCTCACTCACTCACTCACTTACTCGCTCGCTCACTCCACACTCACTCACTCACTCACTCACTCATTCACTCACTCACTCACTTACTCGCTCGCTCACTCCACACTCACTAACTCACTCACTCACTCACTCACTCACTCACTCGCTCACTCACTCACTCACTCACTCACTCACTCACTCACTCACTCACTCACTCACTCACTCACTCACTCACTCACTCAATCACTCAATCTCACTCATTCACTCACTCACTTTCAAACATTGCCGTTCCAACTCAACCACCGGCGGACGACCCAAACATCTAAAGGGAGGGGAATTTTTCCAAAGAGGGGGGAATCTGCAGAATTTAGTTCGTTTTACCTATCTTAGGGAGCAAACTATACTTTTTGAAATCTCCAAAGAGGGGGGATTCTACTTTTCCCTCCCCTTATCGTCCGCTAGTGAACTCAACTCATGCATTTTCCATTATTTCATCGAAGTTGAGTATGGGAGGGAAATAGTAATTTCCATCCTCTTTGACTTGTTTCAAAATTCAGATAAAGACATCTGCTTAATCACTCCTTTTCGACGAATTTCCATTCTTTTTGTGGTTTATGCTCTTCCGTCAGTGCATCAGACGTACAATCGATTGCCATTACCAGAGTGAAACATTAGGTATTGGGTGCACCTGTCTTTGTATAGAATGCGTCTCATATCAGACTATTTCTAGCAGATTTTTTCATATATTTTTGGTGTCAATCACTAGCGCAGGAGAAGGGGTGGGAAAAATTTAATTTCCCCCTTTTTGGCTGTTTATTAAAGTTGAGTTTTTTTCTACGGTGTAGGTAGATTGGCCTGAAAACGGTTTATTATCCACTTCAAATGTTATTTTGAGGGGCTCATGCCGCTCATCCCCAGTTTATTCAGAGTTCCTCCTTCCCCCGCCGTCTACGGCTTACTCAAATTTTAAAACAGTTATTCTGAATAATAGCGTAGTGCGTTCATAGTTTTGAAAATTTGTGACGTGTAGACTAGATGCTTTGTCACCACTGCCAAACGTGCTAAATCCCCAAGGGGAGTGGAATATCGTCGTTGAGTGGGTAATCGGCCGTTATCAGACAATTTTTTTACTAAACCTTACGGAATAAATTCTAATTTTTGATACAGCCAAAGAGGGGAAAATCAAATTTTGCCACCCTTTCTCGTTCGCTAGTAATCGTCACTAGCGGACGAGCCTATCCCCATTTCCCAACTAGAAAGAAATTGAAAATCAGGTTATTTTATCAGCACCTAATGAAACAAATTATACTTCTCGCACCACTGGCGGTCGAGCTAATCATCCGAACGGAGTGGTTAAAGAAGAAATAATTAGAATTTTTCAGGCCTTTTTACCTACACATTAGGAAACGAATTCTACATTTAGAACTTGCCAAAGAGAGGGGATTTCCTCTCTTTTACCACCCCTACTCGTCTGCTAGTGTCTCGCACCTCTCAAATACGAGGGAAATTCCACTGTTCTACTCTTCCCTCGCCCGCTATTATGGTTCGTTGCTGTAATACCAACAATTCTTTTGTTCAATGCTAACCTTAACTCAATCTCAGATATATCGTTGACTCAAGTGGTAACCAGTATCTAGACACATCTTCCATTTTTATTGTGTTACAATTCATTGCTCCGACCAGAGGTGGGCCGCAGGGGGGAGGGGGGTTACCCCCCGCTTTTCAGGGTCGGCGGGTAGCCTACCCCTCCCCCCTAGACAAAAATTTAGGTCGCCTAAATCCGGCAAACCCCTGGCTCCGACACATCCGCTAGACAGTGAATAAACAAAAAGAATACTCAAACCTTCTGTTTTTCATCTTTCTTGGCTGCAAGCAGCTGTTGTGCGCGAGTGTACGAATTAGACAGCAAATTTTCCCCGATCGCCATTACGGTCTTGAACGTACAGTTGGCCACACCGTGCTTTCGAATACCGTCTTTCACTGTTGTGCGAAATAACTCCATCTCTGTTTTTTTCGCCGATTTTGCTGAAGAGAAGGTTATCATGCTAAATTGTTTCACTAGTATATTCATACATTACACTGGCAGACGAGCTAATTCTCCAAATGGAGGGGAAATTCATCCAAAGAGGGGGGAATTAACATAAAGAAGGCCATTTTACATGAAGGAACAAAATCAACTTTTTTTAAATCGCCAAATAGGGCGAATTCCACTTTTCCCACCCCTTCTAGTCCACTATTATTTCGTTAAGATATCCAGGCATTGACGGTTTAATATTTAGTGACAGCCGGGGTATCATATGTTTTAACTCAAGCCCACCCAGAACATGGATGAAAAGTTAAATAATTTTTTGCCATCAAAATTTGAAAGTTGCAATCCGCTCCGCTCCCTCCCTGTGAGTAAAACATATCCTCTGTTGTCTCGATATCTCGTAAATATTAGCACAGAAAAAAACTGTTTTTCGGTAAAATGGTGATACTGATATCTGGTTGTTATCGAATAAAAGAAATATTTATATTTCAGTGACGTATGGTTAACTCGAATTGTCTCCGTATCTTACACCCTCCCCGGCGCCTTCTGGATCCATCCCTTAATGCAGTTTTTGAACTGAACAGCGTATGAACCAAGTTTATAATAAAAAGCCGAATGAAAAGGCTGCTACATTAGGGATGGGGCAAGGTACAAAAATTCGGCTATGTGGTTGGGCACTGGCGAACGAACTAAATCCCCAAAGGGATTGGAATTTTGCCAAAGAGGGGAGAATCGGCCTAAAATAGGTCATTTTGGTAATACCTTAGGGAACAAATTCTACTTTTTGAAATCTCTAAAGAGGGGGAATTCCACTATTCCTTCTCGTCCGCTAGTTTGGTTGGGTAGGGTTTTAAATCAATATGGATAGAGGGATTAGATTATCAAAACTCCCTATTCCCCCCATCTCTCCCCAATCGGCTCATTAACTTTTTAAGTATAGTATAGCTAACACTCATGAACATTTGCGCTCACGGAATACACCGATTTCATTTTGTTCACGACGTCTTTCTTTCTGTTTTATTTTTCATTTCATTAATAATTCGATTGTTATAACAAGCAGCAGCGAAGATGCAGTAACACAGCATCTGTTTTGGTGTTTCCGTTTTTTTTTAAGTAAAAACTGTTAACTTTTCGAAAAAACTGTTGTTTGTAAATGTGTAGTGCCACTTACACCACTTAATGGCTAATGATATAACTCGCAAAAAATGGTAGAATTTTGGAGATACTGGGTCCCAAAAATTGGGAGTGAAATGACAAAAAATACTGAACAAATAAGTTGTGGTGTAGTATGGTGTGCTAAAGTGGTTTGCTAATTTTTCACACAACGAAGTTAGTGCTTTGTCATATACTACGTAAACATACACAGATGTACTTGTTGAAATTCCCAAATCGATATTTTATTAATGAAACCCCCAAAAATTTTTACAGTATTCATATCACATATGTAGAGATGTATGTACGTGTGTAGATATAATAAATATTTTCAATTTTAGCATGCGCAACGTTCTCATTCGATAAACCATCGATTAAGCGCGCATGGTCACTGGACTGGAAACATACGACAACGATGTTCACATGATATTACATAAATCACATTACACACTTGTTCGGTGACAGATAATAAGCTGTGTTTTAAAGTCAGTGCGTTGTGCTCATTTTGAATTAAAACAGTTTTAATTCAATATGACTAATGACTAGACTACGACACGGATCACATTACCTGAAATGATTATTGGACAATAATCAAGTTTTGACCAAAGTTGTCATAAGAATTACCTTGAAAAGATATATTCTTTGAAATAAAATCTTGGAAAATTATCAAATTACGTGAGATAATAGCACGCTAATTGGCATTTCTCTAAGCTTTTCGACTTATATTTTGCAGTGAAATTCAAATGCTGAACTAACTTAAAATAGAACTTTTTGAAAGATTTGTTCAAGGAATTTATGTAATTCAAGATATCTTTATACAGTAATCTAATCTTAACAAATTCTCTCATAATGAAAGATGGAGTAACACTTATCAATTGGCCTGTACACTTTCTGTGACCCTATTTTTTTACATGGATAGATATTTTACACGCTTTTGATCCAATGATCCGTTAGGGTAAAATGATCCATAACATAGTCATTACCTTTCCTGGTTAAAACTTTATTACCTAAAAGAAGAACCAAACCTAAACTGTTCGGCCTGGCTTCTCGTCCGCCACGAACGTGTGTACTTTGATTCATGTTAAATCGTTTGAATAAAGTTCTATTATGCTTACACTTAGCAGGTGGGCGCGCGCGCGGATGTTGTTGCGGAAGCTATTGTTCCAGATAACAAAAGTATGTTATGTACCCAAAAACATACTTCAAGTCAGTGTTATTAATATTGAAATATTAGTGGAACTTTCAGTGATAAAACGACGATTTTGGGCCGCGAGCTAGTACATCAGGGTTTGTTTCCGTAGTACATGACATAACATTAGCTATGTTCAATACCCATTTGAGTTATCGGACCACTCCCGCGTACCCTAGTACTGGCGGAAACCAAATACAAACACTGTTTTTCACGAAGGTATCCAAAAAATAGCTGATGAAAAACGGCTTACATTGCGAACCTGACTGTACGTCTCCAAAACTGAGTTCCAGTTTACGGATTGTCTTTGCGCATGGTGCAGTCTTGGAACGACGATGCGCACTGGAAGCGGGCAGCTTCACGAAATACTCAGCCAGCTGTGTTGCTTTATCGGGTGATAGATACAGACGTCGCCCTCTTTTGCGCCTATGATATACACAATATTATTTATAAGCCACTAAACTTAAATCAGTCTTGTAAATGACTATGTGTACCTATATTAAACCGTCAGGGGTTGTCGCTGGCCGCAGCACAAGTGAGGACTGGATTTATATCCTTGTTCTTAACACCTGTGCTAGCAGTGCGTGAATGATGGAGTAGACGCTGGGCGTCAAAAATGAAGGTACACGCTGTCTAAACAGGAAATAGACGCTTGATAAACGGACGTTGGTTAAATGTGGTGGAGAGGCCGCTAACCGGTTGGTTAAAGCTCGTTGAATATGTTAATGTTAAACATATACGAACTCCGGTTAAACGTGCGCGGACTCCCGTTAAAAATGCGCGGACGCTGTTTAAATAAGTTCGGACGCTGTTTAAACATGTGCGGACACTGGTTGAACATGCGTGGACTACGGTTAAACATGCGCGGACTCCGGTTAAACATGCGCGGACTCTGGTTGAACATGCGCGGACGCTGTTCAAATAAGTTTGGACGCTGTTTGAACATGTGCGGACTCTGGTTAAACATGCGTGGACGCTGTTTAAATAAGATCGGACGCTGTTTAAACATGTGCGGAATTTTGTTAAACCTGTGCGGTCACTGGTTAAACATATTCTGACAATGATTAAACAAGTTCAGACGATAGTTAATTTCGCTGGTTTAACTTGCTGTGAAGTTGGTTAAGGTTTAACATATTTGGATGCTGTTTAAACATGTTTGGATGTCGGTTAAACTTGTTCTTACACTGGTTAAACTTGTTGACATGCTGGTTGAACAAGTTCTGACGATGGTTAAAAGGGTGTGAACGCTGGTTAAACATGTTCGGACGCTGTTTAACTAGAACATGTTTAACTAGCGTCCAAACATGTTCAGCCGGCGTTAAAACATGTTTAATCAGTGTCCGAACACGTTCAACCAGCACTCGAATAATCTTAAATAGCGTCCAAACATCTTTAACCGGCCTCCGAACATGTATAACCAGCGTTCAAACATGTTCAGCCAGCGTTCGAACATGATTAGCCAGCGTCCGAACATGTTTAACCAACGTTAAAACATGTTTAATCATCGTTCAAACATGTTCAACCAGCATCCAAAAAAGTTTAACCTGTGACCGAACATGCTTAACCGGCGTCCAAACTAGTTTACAAGCGTCTGAACTTTTTTAAACAGCCCGTCTTAGCACAGTGCGGAATTTGGTGCAAGTTTTGTGTAAACCAGTGCGGTCAAATCGTAATTTCACTCCAATATCGAGGCGTATATATGTAGTATAGCTTTCTGATCAATGTAACTGACTTGATTCTCTATTTTATTGTTTTTTACTCATTTTTAAGTTATAATACATATATACGCATCGCATCGGTATTTAATTTAAATTACGGTTTGATCGCACTGGTTTACACTAAAATTGAATTAAAATCCGCACTGTGCTAAGAGGAAGCGTCCGCACGTTTAATCAGCGTCTAAACAATTTTAACAAGCGTTTACAAGTGTTTAACCAGCGTCCGAACCAGCCTTCTCAGCTGTTCAGCCAGCATCAACCTTCCATTTAGCCAGGTTTTGAACATTATTTTCTTGCGTTTACTCCTACGTTCACGCACTAATGCCACAAGTTCGGTCCAACTTAAGTTTTTTACAGTAACGGTAATGTCCGAGAGGAGGCACAGTTTTTTGAAATAGTAATTTTCAGTAATCAGTTTAGAAATTTTCATATAACTACAAAAATGAGTCAAAAAATGCTGCGTATTGTATTATATTCGCTAATTTATGAAAAATTAACAAATTAGATTTTTTTATCTATTTTCGTCTTAGCTGAATTTTTTCTTAGTTCACGTTGAGCAAAACATTTTGAGCAATACTTTACCTGTGGACCAAAACTAATTTATTACAATAATTTTGTGTAATTCATCAACAAACTTACCATTTAACGACGGTTTAAACTAAACTCCATTACCGGATGAGAAGGGGTGGCAAAATTTGAATACCCCTTGTTTTAAAGTACAATTTGTTCTTCATATGTAGGTAAATAAATTTTTAAACTGCCAATTTTCCTCTCTGGCTAAATTCCGCACCCATTTGGAGGTAGGTTCAGCTCGTCCGTCAGTTTCATTTCTACCATCTTGGTGCTTAATGAGAGTATGTTATCCTTTCATAAAAGGTTTCATAGGTTGGTATATAGATAATGTAGATTGTAAATTTTCATGCTTTGGGTATAAATAATATCACTGAAACGCTAAAACGTTTCCGATTATCTTTTTCAGAAATCAAACAAATCTTAACCTCCTTAACCACACCACACCAATCAGGTCCATTTCTGATCAGAAGTAAATTCTTTTTTAAACCGGCATTCGGGTCATGTAATTTATGGATTAACTACTTGTTTAATCAAATTCAATCCTACCTAAATCATTAAAACCCTCCTAACAGTCTACTGAAATCATAAGTCAACCCGATATTTGGAATCTGTTGCAATTCAAAACTTTTGGGTTACTTCATTTCTTATGACTGCCAACACTACCTCATCGCTCAAGTAGTTCAAATTTACTTTGCATTCTGTGATCTGTCTGAGAGTAGGCAGCGGAGGTGTCACCGCTATTATTAGAGCTCATGAGGACGTTTATTGCCACGTTTGTGCCAAAATTAGAGTTTATGAGGACGTTTAATGCGTGTTTATTCCGTGTGTATTATCTGTCAGATGAAATAACTTTCCAAAGAGTGGATAATGTTGTCAAATAGGGAGGAAATAGCATTATTTATGCCGATTTAACCACATCTTAGAGCACTGGCGGACAAACTAAATTCCCAAAGGGAGGGGAATTCCGTCAAAGAGGGGGTAATTGGCCGAAATTAGGCTGTTTTACCTACACTTTTGAGAACAAATTCTAATTTTTGAAACCACCAAAGAGGGGGGAATTCCACTTTTTCGTTCTTCCATCGTCTGCTGGTGTCTTAGAGAATAAATTCTACCTCTTGAAGACGCCTAATGGGTATGAATTCCACTTTTCCCATTAAGAGAGTGGTCATGTGTAGTGTGTGTATTTTCATATGCCCATTATAACTGAATGTTATCAATGACTGCTCAATCAAGTTGGCACTTAGCCAGTCTTCATGGTACTGCTCTTTTCACAGTAATCAGTTTTCAGTTTGGTGTGCTGATGATTTCATATTTGATTTGAGTATTTGACCATTAGCGAAACTTTGACGGTGGGCGTGGTTTGGCACGTGTACATACATTAATATATTCTACGCGTGAGTAATTGGCGTAATGCCAAAATCAATGTTGTCATAATACGTCGTGCATAAAATGCGATATGCTGTTGTATTTTCACACTGGCAGCAGTTTTTCAAATTGACGCAGTCAGATGATTTATTTTATGTTCGACTAAAACTGAAAAGTAAATTCTTTCACCTAATTTGTATGATATGCATTTACTTTATTCAAATAAATTTACACTGAATTGCAGGAAATACCAACGAATCCAGCTGATGACAGGACTTTTACTGTATAACGGCCGTTTATAAATTATCGAAATTCTCATTAGTATGCCCGCAATCGAGCTGGAATAAAACAGTGGTTAGTTCCATTGTTAATGTTGATCTTATTGATGTTATTGTTTTTTGTTTGTTTATATGTTGTTTTGTATATGTTGTTGTGAACTGTTCAGGTTGGCTGTGATATTAGTGATGATTGGCGTATGTCTAGTATAGTGTTTTGGGCACGGGCGCGGCTCGGACACTGGTGGTCAAAGGGAGATTACTTTGTAGTTTTCAGACCATTTTAGCTAAACATTAGGGAACAATTTTTAGTTTTTGAAAACGTCAAACTGGAGGGAATTTCACGTTTCCCACCCCTTCTCGTCCGCTAGTATGTTGCCACGGCACGTATTATTAGGTATCTGCAATAATTGACTATACTGACCACGAATAAAAACTAAACTAAACTAATTAAATATTTAGTTACGACTAAACACATTTTTCAACCCCGTTAAATAAACTCAATGTTTTTGCTTTCAAAGCTAGCGGGATGCACAAGGGGATTTCATTTAGTAGGGGAGTGGGGAGCTTGAGACTCGGTCTCACCCGGTCTCGCATTAGCCCTCTGACAGGCTGAGAGGACATTGATTCACATTATCTGCTATTCAGTTGTTTCTTTTAAAGCACCGCTATATATTAGCGCATGACTGGTGTGTAGCTCACTGAGCCGGGAATCATTGGCGGACGAGCTAACTCTGCAAAGGGGTGGGAATTTCTACGAAGAGGGTGGAATCGCCATTTATCAGGCCATTCACCCACACCTTAGATAACAAACTAGACTTTTTAGGAACTCCAAAGTGGGGGGAATTCCACTTTTCCCATCCCCTTTTGGTCTCCAAGTGCCGGGGATAAATAAAAGTATTGTATAATTTGTTCTGCAAAAACGTACTTAAACCAACGAATATTTCGTCAATAATGCGGGTGGAGGGATCGTTTCTTCTTCGTTAGTCGTTTTAGCGGCGATCATCTTCTTGATTACCGACAGCACGTCGGATAGTTCTGCGTTGTCCAACTTCCTCAACAACGCCTGGATATGCAGCCGACGTGAACTGTAAGAAAGGAAAATTTCATTTCATACCTTTGCCTTCATGCACCAGCGGACGAGAAGGGGAGGGAAAATTGGAATTCCCCCCCCCCCCCCTTTTGCGAATTAAAAAAATGCAGTTAGTTCCCTAAAGTGTAGGTAAAATAGCTTAAAAATTGTCAATTCCCCCTCTTTGACAAAATCCTCCTCCTTTTGGAGGCTTAGCTCGTCCGCCAGTGCCTTCATGTTAACTTTTGATTATCTTTGGCATGTTATCTATATAAGTCAATGCATATAAATACATAGGCGACCGAAAAGGGGAGTTATATGGTGAATCCTCCTTTCTTAGGCCCTAACAATATGTTCACTTTTTTCCTTAATGTGCAGATTGAATGTCTCTAAAAGTCCGGATTCCCCTCCCCCTATTACAAGATTTTTATCTTCATTCGGAGAGATAGCTCGTCCGCCAATGCACGGGACAATTTTATCCCGGTTGCAAAATTTGAAGACATTACTGGGCCTCTAGATGTATGACTAACATTGCAGTACGGCTTTTCATGGCTTCACGGGGAACTGTCGTTTTTCGAGCTGTTTTTTTATCCGTTGGTTCATTCTCTCCGGTTTCCACTACAGTTGGACTGTCGGCGTCAGTTGGCAAACTATAAAGTTTTATTTCACTTAAATTTGACTTAATTTTGTTATGTTGAATTTGACACTGCGTCCATTTTGTTATATTGAATTTGACACTGCGTCCTTCCATCGAATTATTTTTGTAAACACTGAATATAAACGACAGCAACGACAATTGTTTAGTAAGTCCATTCATTAGCTGTTCTGTCTGTTTTGATATTGCGGTTCAGTTTCCGCTTTCACAACCGACCTCGATTCTGCTGTAGTCACGACTTCAGTTGTTAATGGAAACGATTCCGTTTGTGGCTGAACTATGACTTCTGTAGTGTCGGACATCTCGAAATCCCACGCTATAAAATGACTTTTTATCAACAGCAGTCATCCAGTGAAGCTTCACTTTCACTTCAAAGCATCTTTTCTATGAATAAATGGATTCAAATGCCTACTATACATAACTCTACAACTACATTTGTTGCAGAAATTATACAGTTACATGAAGACTGGCAATAACTAGCCGAATGTCTTGATAAAAACAACAGTATTTTCGAAATAACCAGTCCGAGATTTATCATTAGGTATTTTATTCAAAAGAAAAATAAGCCCATTACCATTGTACATAAAGTTTGATAGACAAAACACACATAAAGTTTGTTGATTAACATTCGTAATACAAGTAACTTTATACATTGTAAACAAAACAAGAATATATGAGCTAAAATCAAGTTTTATCTATTTAAACAAAAATGATCATAATGACCACTTGAAAAAATTAATATTAACATGTATATAGTACAATTCAAATAAATGGTTACAATTAAAGGACATGGAACAATAGGACATTTTTAATAAGTAATTTTTTACTATAACACTGTATATTCAAATAATACATGAGGGTTACATGGAGCACTAGCGGACGAGAAGGGGAGGGAAAAGTGGAATTCCCCCCTCTTTGGCGATTTCAAAAACGTAGAATTTGTTCCCTAAGATGTAGGTAAAATGGCCTGGAAACTGCCAATTCCCCCCTCTTTGACGAAATTCCCCTCCCTTTGGGAATTTAGCTCGTCCGCCAGTGACATGGAGTGAAGGCTACATGTTGGTCAGGGTTTCTTGTTATCAAAAGTTTTTAATGTGTGCCTGTTACGCCCCTACGCAGTGAAAAAGGCACACTTTTTGTATTTTGTCCAAATGCTATGCTGAAAAAGGTTTTATTTTTCAGTTTTTTTAAATCAGCGCCACAAAAAAATTTCAATTCAAACTGCACGCCAAACATGTTTGAATAACAAGGAACCCTGGATAGCCAATACAAGCACCGTTACATTTGTTTCACAACTATTCATATTAAGATCTAGATTATATTGGCCTAGGCCATCAGAGATACCAGATCGCCAATTGACATGATTAAGGGGTTATTAATGAATTCTGATATTGTTTCATTAATAAGAAATTTTGTGCTATACCCACTGTTTGTCAGGCTTCATAATAAATCGCGACGCAATAAAGTGCGACGTGATTTTCTATGTTTTTCTAAACCCAACGATTCATGCGGAGAAATTTATGGCACAAAATTAGTCTTTAATGAAAATATCGACTCGAATTCTAATACCGGCGTTTGCGTGTGTGCAGCGCACCGACATCCACGAGACAGTGTTGGCTGCCTTCATCAGCCGTCGTGCTCGAAGTACGCTGTAAATTAAGTACATATTCACTATTCGGGGTATTTTAGCAATTTTTTCTCAACATGTATTTGCATTGGTAATCGATTATAAAGTGTTCCCTAGTTTACTTGGTTTTATTGTTACATAATCGCGTTAAATATTGTTGTCATGTCAGGTTCCATAAAATTATGGTTAACTTTAACCATAACAGGTCGTTGACTCAGTGTTAACTCATTGACTCATGTTAATTGTCCCAGATGCACACTAGCGGAGGAGACGCGGTGGGAAATATGGAATTCCCCTCATCTTTTGTGTTTTCATAATCAATATTTGTTCTGAAATGTGTAGGTCAAAAGATATGTACTTACGTTTCCCCCCGCCCCCTCTTTGACCAATTTCCTCTCACTTTATAGGATTAGCTGGTCCGCCAATGCTGATTCAGGAAACCGTATTTTAGAATAATAATCAAAGTATTAACAAAACCAAATATGCTGAACCGACTGATCACCAAGTCAACTTACATCGGATGCCATGTTGGTTCGGATGACGCGCGCACGCCTGTTGGCGTAACGTCGACCACGTTTCATTGGGTGTTTAGCCAACTTCGGCGTGCGTGCATTCTCTGTGAAAGTTTCTGACGTTGATTATTGGAAGTTATAAAGTGAGTTTCTAAAATCCAAATACCACTTGAAAATTTAAATGTATAATTTGTGTAATTCCCGCTCGCTTTTTCAATCATGAATTTCTAAGAAGCACTTTTTAATCATGTAAGTAACACTATCTAATTACGTGGCCACAACAGGTGACATGGCTGTCGCTGTGTAGCTATGTTCTGGTAAAATGAGAGGTATTATAAATAACCTTAACCTTTTTTTGTCATGCGACCGTAGATATGGGCGACCGCGTCCACCTGAAACATTTTATACATATAAAAAAAACGCCAAACAGGTCAGAACTTCCTTGATACCCACATTGCCGTTTCCTGCTTTGAGAACGTGATGAATCTCGTAAACTGTTGCTGCTTATACTATAACATTGACCATTTTTGTTGTTAACGTTTTCTGCTTTTTATAATAAAACTATGTTCGTATGATTAGTTAATTTATTTAAATTAAGAAACTAACCATTTTGGACATCACGTAGCCTCCTGTCTTCCAAACAAACGCACTAAATGCCACGACCATAGCCGGATTCTTTGCCGTCCAATGTAGATAATATTCGATTGTCGATATTTCTCCTGAGCAGTCGGCATCCATGGGACTGCATGATTTCTGTGCCGCCTCCACCAATTTCAGCAGTAGTTCCTAGTAACGGTTAAAATTGTAGTATTTTATTGCACGTTATGATAATATTGAAATTATGTCAACTTTTACTATAAAAAAATATGTTGACAATTTATGGGCGGGATAACCAATAGGAAGAGTGTTCCTCAATTACGTTATGTGGTCTAGAAACACAAGCAATTAGACAAACCTCAATTAGAGCTGTTCCTGCGCCTTGATCGTGCTTTTCCG
This sequence comes from Daptonema setosum, assembly GCA_964036265.1. NCBI lineage: Eukaryota > Metazoa > Nematoda > Chromadorea > Monhysterida > Xyalidae > Daptonema > Daptonema setosum. The sequence continues at coordinate 20,437 of CAXIWR010000393.1, read as the reverse complement.
CCATCTTGTGTAAATCCTGATGCAGAACGGAGGTGTTCATGTGTAATACGGTGAACTGAAAAGCATATAGTTAACGATTGCTAAATAGATAGCCGTGGATTTACTATGTTTTTCTCCCGAAGTTTGTGATAGAAATTCTGAATAGGGGCTGTTAAAATAGTGACGGGGCAACGGGCGATATTTTCTCCGGACATATGTATACCAGTAAAAAATATACTATAAAGTTCTGTAATTCCTTACAGTAAATACTTTGATTTTAATCATACATTGCTTAAACGACACTATTTTGAGGTTCAGAAGCTGCTGCATGTCGCAGGTCACTTACCCATTACCGTAATAAATGTAACCCACACCGCAACCTAATGTTTCGGAGTCGATTGTAATGCTACCAGTTTATGCTTTTATCAGACAACCAGGGTACAACTTTTCACTTGCGGACGAGCCAAACCTTCAAAGGGTGGAGAATATAATCAAACGGGGAATTGGCAGAAATTGAGAATTTTCCCAACCCCTCAGGGAATAAATCCCACTTTTTGAAAATGCGAAAGAGAGGGGATTTCGACTTTTCCCACGCCTTCTCGTCCGCCAGTGCACTGTTTGACAGACATTGTGACATTGAGGAACAACGATATGGTAACGTATTGAGTATGTTTCGAAACTTGTTATATAAATAATTGGATTGAAAATTTCAGATAAATTTAAATTAATTTTATTTATTATGAATCATTTAAATGACTTTTAAAAAAGTTTGCATTCAAATTTGAATATGTATGATGTGCAGGTAAGCAATCTGACCAATCACCGTCGAGAATTTAGGTTTTGCGTAAAACCGTTTCTTTTTTGTTATGGCTGGACTGTTGTCGTTGTTCCGGTGTTTTTATTTGCGTTTGTTGGTTAATTTGATTATGTATCATTATTTATTCTTTGCGAACCTATTCATAAAATTGTTAGCCATTAGGAAGATAAAATTAACCGTTGTTCTGAATTTGTTCTTGGCAAGTGTAAATTTAACTAATTTTTCTTTGTTGAAACATCAAAATGGTGTAAACTGAAAATTTGCTGAGCTGAATTATGATGCCTATTTTAAAACTCACTCACTCACTCACTCACTTACTCACTTACTCACTTATTAAATCATTGATTCAATCAATCTTTAAACACTAGCTCACCGACTTCGGTGAATCCATTCATTGACTCACCCCCTCACTCACTCAATGTTTTTCAGATTATTTTCGTTTTTTTTTCAATTTTACAGTTGTGTCCGGTGGCATTATACTTCTGTTTGGTGAACGGATGTAGATTTCCAAACCCTCAACATCAAGTGATCGGTCATCATCACACCCGTCATGCGACAACAACATCACATCAGTCACAACAATAAGGTACGTTCAAAGAAAGTTATTCGATACCAGAAAACATGTTAGCAGATAACGGATAACCGAGATGGCACATTAATATCATTTTAGAAAACGAATTCTAGTTTGTTGATTAAGCTAACCTCAGGTCTAGGGAGTCTGATTAGAGCACCTCGTCAAAGTCTGTAAGATTGAGTTTACACATTTGCAAATGAAATCTGACGGATCATTTTATAGAAACAAACGTTATGTTTAGCCTACTCAACCACTGGAACAATTCGACATTCGTGAGTACCCGGTCATCTGTTCTGGTCCGGCTTCTTTTCCCGGGACGAGTGCTGCTACATCTGCCAAGGTTGTTATCACATACTTACATAATCTACTTATTTTGTACCATGGGTGGTTAGAGATTTTGGTAGTGCATGTAACCAGAGGTTCGGAATTTCTCTAGACTTCAGCCAAATTGGTGTCTAACTTACATTTAGTTTCAGAGAGCATTGGCGGATGAGTGAAATCTCTAAAGGGAGGAGAATCTTTTCAAAGAGGGGTAATCACATGAATTAGGCCAATTAATCTACACCTTAGGAAACATATTCTAATTTTTGAAAAAGCCAAAGAGGGGAAATTCCACGTTCCCGTTCTTTCCTCGTCCGCTAGTGTCAGAGGGAAAGTCTGCGGTCGTATCGGTCGGTAGGGTTCTGGCTGTATTGTAAGTGATTCTTCTGTTATTTTTTCTATTCCAAAGTGGCACCGGGAAGACCATCTTTATTCCATGTGTTGCAGCGACAGTTTCATTTCAAAGTACTCAACCAACCTGATTGCATGCATTTAGGCACCAATGAACATCGATGGTCACATGTACCCGTCAGTGGAGCACTACTACCAGGCGTGCACGCTGGACATGCTCGGTGGTGCCAAGCTATCCAACCAGATTCGTCGTATTGCTGATGCCGGTCAGTTTTGTCGCCTGTGTTGTCTAGCGCGTAAAAAATGGTGGTCCCGGTTCGCAACCTGACTTGAGATTCAATAATACCCTGATGCGTTCTCTTGTGTTTCTGCCAGATAAGGAAGTCACAGTAAAAAAATCAGCTCAGTCCAGTAGATCATTAGAAGATTTCTGATAAATTGTATTTAGACTTTTCATACCTTTCAGGTCAAGTAAAATCGTACGCTCGTCGATTGCTGCGCAACGTGGCTACGTACGAGCAAGTGGTGGAGTGGAAGATAATGCACGAACCGCTCTTGCTGCAGGTATTGGAGAGGTGGAGAGCAGACACTGAGCATAAACTGCCTAAATCTTGAATAAAATCACACAATAAACATTTTAAGTTCAGTCTACGTGATCAGGTTTCCTATGTAAATCATTTAAAATGTGATTTACTTGGCATTGCTATCTTGCATCCCCTCTGGGTCAGGGGTGGGCCGGGGTTTTTCGCGTTTGGGGGGGGGGGGGGGGGGGGTGGGCGGCGTAGCCGACATAAAATCCCAGCCTACACGCCCAGTCCGAAAAGCGGGTGTAGTAAAGTCGGGTAGAGTGGGGGGGGGGTTAAAAAAATTTGCAAGAAAACCCTGTATTTTGATCGATTTTGCTTTAAAAAATATCGTATTATATGGTATAAACATCACATGAACATTTTTTAAAGTTTTAACCGAAAAAATTGACACATAAAAATGTTTGTTAGAAAAAAAAATTTCACAACCAAAACTGTTTGAAAAATGAGCCTCAAAATCGAGGTTTTGAGGCCGATTTTCTCAAAAATTTCGGGTCCTGGGGGCGAGAGGGTAGGCGAACTAAATTATTGTCTAGGGCGGAGGTGGTAGGCTATCCGCCGACTTTGAAAAGTGGGGGGTGGGGTAAACAAACCCCTCAGCGGCCCGCCTCTGTATGCAGTTTATTTACTGTTAAAGAAACCACAGAATTGTGTCAGTAATTATATAGGCCAACGACAACATAAACGCCCATAACATGTCGTGTTGATGTTGTTGTTGTTTTTGCTGTTGTTGTTGTTGTTGTTGTTGTTGATGTTGTTGTTGTTGTTGTTGTTGTTGTTGTTGTTGTTTTTAATGTTGCACTACAACAATCAATATACTGTTGCAGGCCAACGACAACCTGTACGCGCACAACACGGGTGCCATCCTGGTTGTGGTCATGTCGATCGCGTATGGCTGGATTCACACCTATCTGTCCTAAACGTCACCGATCGTCCACTGGGTCAAGTTTTTCAGTGCCCCATCTAAATATTCTGCTCAGCTGCTTTCGTTTCCGGTTAGTCGTCATCACTAGCGGACGAGAAGGAGAGGGTAAAGTTGATTTTTCCTCTCTTTGACGTTTTCAAAACGTTGAAATTGTTCCTTAAGGTGTAAGTAAAAATTCATTCATTCCTGCCAATTTGGAAAGATTCCCCTCCCTTTGGTGGTTCGGCTTGTCCGCCAGTGGCCTAATCTGTCTAAACATCATTAAGTTACGGTGTCTATCTACCGTTATTAGTAACGAATACCGCATAATAATGTTGGAATATCGTAACATTGATATCATAACGGTTTTGTTTTCAGCGGCCACAGTGGCGGACGAGTGTTTTGTCCAAAGGGTGGGATCATTTTTTGCCCATTTTACCTACACCTTAAAGCTGTTAAAAAAATCTCGTTTTACCTACACCTCAATTTTATCTGTATCCGATTTATTTCGACATATCCGATATCATAATTTCGTTTGCCAAGGAAGTGCATAAACGTTAAGTTAATCACGAAAGTGGAATTCATCAAGTTAATCAAAATCAAAAAGTGATATTTTGATGAACTAGAAAAAATATGTTTGATGTGATAAACTGTTACAAAACAGACATTCAATAATCGTTATTACAGGTTCGCGATTCAACTATTGCGCTCGCTGTTTATGAAGCCACCGGTAGTGTGTAAATTGGTGATGCGACGCGTAGCTGTAATGTGATTATTTCATGAAACATAGATTTTTGTTTTATTTCTATTTAGTTATTGATCAGTCTATCATAACATAATCAGCTCAGCATTGTTATAAAAAACAACAAAATACCTGGTTGCACTAGCGGATGAGAGAAGAACAGAAAAGTGGAATTCCCCCTTCTTTGGCGTTTGAGAATGTTGAGTTTGATCCTTAAGGTGAAGGTAAAAATGACCTTATACCTGCCAATTCCCCCCTCTTTGACATATTACTCTTCCCTTTGGCGGATCAGCTCGTCCGCCAGCGCCTGGTTGTTATGAACATTCATGTTCATGTACTCAAAACTAATGTTTGCTTGTCTCCATGACAACCACTGGCGGATGAGCTAAACGTCCAAAGATAGGGTAATTCGTTGATGTTAGACCATTTCACATATACTTTAAGGAACAAACTTTCATTTCTGATACCACCAAAGAGGGTGAATTCTTCTTTTCCCTCCTCTTCACGTTCGTAGGTGATGACAACATTAGGACGATACATTGTATTAACGTACTTTACGTGGCTCATTCCATGTCTAACAACCAATGGAAGAGATGTTAGCGTGTCCTGTGACCGCTCTGCGTAACAAATAAAATGTATTTGCATGACACATTTGCGTAGTGTGTTTAGTGTATATGTTTCATTTAATTTTCTATTTGTATCGCAGACTGTTTAAACATAACATGTTAAGATAAACTTTGATGAGTGTAAATATTTATACCAATTTCGTGCTTCATCTAGAAATAACCTCCACTGTTTGTACGTATATATATGTAATATACATGACGCCCAAAAGTCTCAAACCGCTGTTTGACGTAGACTTTATTGGACAAAATTTATTGAAAGATTTGTGTTCAAAAAACAGATATAGGTATTTTTCCGACTTTTTTATTGCGATTTTAGGACTTTATCTAAAAATTAAAATTATGTAAAAATCACGTTTTTCATGTATTTATGTTTTTCAGTCAAAAGTTTTTGTTTTCGCAGAATAACCCCGTTATTAACTTGTGTTTGATGAAAAAAATATTTTATAAGCTATAAACATCACATGAACCGGTTTTAAGGTTTTACCAAGAAAATTGACCCAAAAACATTCTTGGTGAAAAAAAATCTCACACACGAAACTTAAAACTTAAGAAATGAGTCTCAAAATCGTGGCTGTTTTGATGCCGATATAATCGAAAATTTAGAGCCGGGAGAGGGGCATGCTAACTAAATTTTTGTCCACCCGTTCTGAAAAGCTGGGGACACCCCCCCCCCCCTCCCCCAGTGGCCCACCCCAGGAAACGTAGAGATTGACTTTTTTGGTAGATTTTTTTGTATTAAATAACTATAATATCAACCTGATTTCCTATGTAGACATCTTTAAAACCCAGTCAAAAATATTATTCAGCAATGTTAAACTGTTTAACAATTATTTGAACAGTTATTCGCATCATTATGTTGAGTTTCCATATTATTTGGCTCAGAACAGAATTGACAAAAATACAAAAAAGTCCACCAAACTCGGTGTGAAAAAAAAATTTGAGCAATATTTTAGAAAAAAAACAACCCAAAATAAGAAATTTCATGCGTTAATACGTATAGTTGCGTCGTAAAATTGAATCATGTAGTTCAATAAATTTGAGAACGTCATGGTCAAACGGCTGGTCGAGACTTATGGGCAATCATTTATAACCACAAATGTAATTATTGAAAAATGAAACGCAAATGTTTTTTGTAACGTCTGGTTTTTATGAAGACTTCCATATTTATTTATTTTCAGAGTAATCTGTATATGTATGATATTTCGGTTTCATGAGTCTGATTATTTATATGTACAGTAAATATGAAATCTAATACCGGAGTGTATTTATTTTCAGTATAACTTATTTCGAAAGCATTAACATTATATGTATGATCTTTTTCTTATGCCGTCATAGACATGGAAATTAACAGTCTGATATTATGAAATACTTGATGATAACATACAAAGCACCTAGATGTCGAGGGTTTATTTTATAAGTGAAAACTGTACGGAACTTTTCGTCGACATTCTTAACTCTTAATGGGGAGTTAAAATTTAAAAGTTTCCTCTAGAAAGATTAGGGACGGGTTGTATCAAATAAGTAAGCATCTCAAACGACACGTATTCTATTTCTAAATATGTATGCAGTGAACATCGCTGGTCATGATTTTATGGACAAGCGCTGTTTCGAAGGAACTGTGGTTTTGTTTTAGATAGCGAACATAAACCATCGTAAATATTAATTACTTAAATATTTTCATTCATTGAATAATTTCAGTGGGTTATTTAGCCATGTTAATGCTACTCATTTTCATCAGTATTTCCTCGCTCGTTCATAACGTGACGTCAGAAACATCATTTCATTTCAACGAGTTGCACGCACCATCAACAGACGACGGTTTAAGCGAATATATAGAGATAATTTTCTGGGATGACGCATCAACGGCATGTGTACCAAGAAAAATTAATGGGATTTTATTGATAATAGAGCAAAAATCAAAGAATCCAGAGATAATATGCACCATTGAATTGACCAACACACATTTCAACGATGACGGAGTTATTCTCATTCAATTTCACAAGGAGATCATCATTGGGACCGGAATTTTGGCAGGAAGCAAAGTATGGAAAAAATACAAAAATATTGATAGCTGGTTAATGCCCCATAAATCCGCTGTACAAGTCGCGTTTATTCTGACAGATCTCACCACTAAAGACATGGACCTTATCCAAATGGCAAAACATAAAGGAAACATAAATACTGCGATAATGCTAATGATCCGTGAAAAAAACGCAGACATGATTGCTTACGCCCATCATACTAATCCAGTAACGGACTGTATGTTTTTGCATGCTGTGTGGAATCATGAAAAAACAGGAAACCTCATGATCATGCATCCGCTACCACTAGGGTTTGCTTCATCACTGTCGTTGTGCTACGAATATCCGCCTTATCGGTCACGTGATTTCTATTTAACCGAACCCACTCCCGCTAAAACCAACACCTGTACGAAAGATATGGTAAAATTAATGGATTACAAATTAATAATGAATGAGGTATTGGATTTCTTCAATGTAACGTGGTCTTCTAACGCATATGATTATGACGCGTCAACTGGATGTGATGCACCGTTAGTAAATAATTATAATCATTAGCTAAGTTTTATTATCTTCAAAAACTTTCTGATCGTTTCGTGAGCTACGTTTCAATATCTTCGTTAACTTTCTGATTGATTCCTGTAAGTAAAAAACCCGACTCACGAACTAATACCATGTGATAAGATTCAACTATGCAGTGAGATGAGACCCGTTAATAGCGCAAAATAATGGTATCGGATAAAGAATGAGAATTAAGATAGACTCCGAACATTTACGGGCATTACTCAAATTTTATATAAACATTATTATAAAACGTAGGTATCCGTTGCGACGCAGTTTGTCGATACCAGTGGCAAGCGGTGATAATGTGTTTCGAAATTTGGACACGTACACGAAGTACATCGGTTCACAAGTGAAAAATGTCTCTGGTCATGCTGTAAAAAAACGCGCCGCAGATGAAGGTTCCGTACATGTACAACTATTGGTTAATGAAGCACTAGGGCTGGGCAATTACTTGATCAAATCTGTTATTGTAACCGAGTTCTAAAACAAGAGTAAGACATTTAAAATCAGAAAATAATTGCGTAATTTAATCATTTTAAAGGGCAATGCACGTAAGAGATGAACATTATGAACAAAATAGATGTTTGAATTGAACATTTATATGGATTTGAATGTAAAACGACGTAGTTGTGTGCAACGAACCCAAAATCTGTATTTATTTATCTTTAAATCTAACCAGACGAATTCCGATTGTCAAAGTTTAGTATTTTTAAGGCACGCACGCAAATTTGTCAAATCCAGTTTCTCATTTATTCTACTCGTAAACAAATGTGAACAACAATAGACTTCATCATAAAGCTGAAAGTCTCAGCTATAAAACCAACCTGACTAGCAAAAGCAAATTTTACTCTGTCTATCCTTATGGCTACTGAATTGTTGATGAAACTTGTGGTGAATCCTGGTGTTGGTCCTCGAGCTGAACTCAGCGGGCAACCGATGAAAAAGTGTACGATACTAATACGCATAGCACCTGGTTATCCAATTAACTTGCAAATAAAAAAGAAATTTTTTAATAGTTAAATGGTTTATTAATATTACTATTACTCGCTTTAACTTAATATTACATTAATATTAATATCTGTTTGCAGCTTCCAAGGTTGCATAATGTTACTCCTCTACTAAAAAATAAGCTCAATTTAAAAGTTTATCTCGTTCCGTTCGCCACGAAAAAAAAATTGAACACACAATGAGAAAGCTGAAACTTTCAGCTTCAAAACTTGCAAAATGCACCTTTTGATTTTTTTTATTACCGTAATTTGACTTGTTTACGTGGTTTTAACGTAAATTAAATATAGTTTTCAAATTCGCGGGAATAAACTGAGCATATTTGCATCTAGATCTGGCAATAAATTTAATTTAATTTTTGTAAGATTTTTGGGTGACTTTCATGTGCATCATTCAGCGTTAATCAAAGCTGTTAGCGGTCTCATAAACTCAAGTCCATATGTTGTTTCTGATAATTATATATCTGATAACGAAACATCACTAGCCTAAACGTAACCCGGTTTATATCAACATTTTACAGTGTAGCATGGGGGTGGTGATGATTGATGTGCGGGTTATCACTGATTAAATGATGTTTCATTATCAGACGTATTGGGCAATATTTATGCTCGCAGGAACAACATATCGACTCTAATTAGAACTGGTGAGTCATATGCCAATATGTGTACATGTACGGAGACGCTGTGTCATCATCAACGTGCGTAGTTCAACAAAACGAGCCTACATGTGTGCTGTCAGAAATGAACTCTTTCATCGAAGGGATGCCGAACAATATGTCTGACTACGTGGAACTGTTGTTAGTTCAATAGATAATTCGTTAATTGGGATGAGAGCAACTTCACCGAACCTGTGGGAATTATGAACATTATTTTAACGTGAAAATAATTTTGAAAAAACACATATTTTCATTAAGGTGGTATTTATCTTGAAATATAAACTTTATAATTGACAAAAAGTAGTTTTCGTCGCAAATAATAAAAGGCGATAATCCATTGTGAGTTCACATGATGAAAACGTGATCAATGTGTTTCATAACCATAAAATTTCTTTCTTATTATATGCACAAAATGAGTCTGTTTCAGTAAGTAATAAAAATTTATATATTAACAGGTGTCCTTTTCCAATCGACGCCTCATTGTCAAACATCGCTCTTATCGTGATGTCAACAACATCGATGCACAATCGCGTAGCCGAAGTCCATCTTTATGTGATAGTGAATGAACAGAGGCTGAAAGTGGTTCATGAGGACGAAGGATTGAGTTATGTTCTGTTATCTGCTTCCGACCAACTAAACCTACATGGACGTTTGATGAGCCCTCATTTAGATTTTTATCGGGATTCAGCTGTGTACTCTGGAGCAAAAAACAGAAAAAGTGGATACGTTCCAAATGATAACAAGAAGTCATTCATCTTAATGCTCGTACGACTGACGAATGAAGGAAGGCGGTGGACCGACAGATGGCTGCAACGAATCACTGTAAAAACTCCGTCTATTCCTGTACACAAAGAAATGTGGAAACAATTTGAAAACTTGATGGAAAACGGGGACATTGATGTCAAAGATGCCTTACCATATGGAGAATGTACGCCAGATGAATCAAACCGTCATACATTCGACACAATGTTTCCTAAGCTGAAATTGTCTATGCTTAGAACAGATTGCGACATATGGGGAACTACCGATAACAGTCTGAGCCTGTGTGCACCGGTGAAAGAAGCGTTCATGACAAAAATGTGGGTAAACACTGAACGGACGCCAGGTTATGTGTTATTTCGGATATGGTCGATTTTCGATATCTGCAAAGTAGAATCGGTTCAATCCTAATTCAGTGCGTCGTTAATCATGAAGAAAAATGCAAATTTTGTAAACGGATACATTTTTTAAATTTTTTTTCAAAATCTAAAATTTACATTGGGTATTTTCATTTGCATTAATCTAGGCTTGGCTAGCTGGTTTTTTTTGTAAAATACTAGTGAAAAAAGACTAAGTTTTAAATTATTTTGAAACATATTTCCACGCTGAAAATTTAAATTTTTGTCTACGGTCTACGTCGCACAGAATTTTGTTTCAAGCAATCTTACTCTGCAGATATTAATATTACACTGTACATGGTGGCTCTTAAGTAACGACGCGTTTTCAGAAATTCCAGATCTCACAAAAATTAAATTTTGCCACCACTGATTCTGTAATCAAACGAATGTGAAAAGCCTGAACAATCTAATTTAATGATCAGATACAGTTGATTTAATAGATTTTCGGACAACTTATGCAAAAAAGTTTTATTTTTTTGTCTTGCAGTTCAGATGAAAAATTTCGCAAATAAAGGCATTATATCTGTAAAATAGTTCGTACACATTTATTATAATGGTTTTATAAATTTTCATTCAGAAATACAGATAAAATATTGGTTGTGAGGGCCAAATGTTAGCCAGATTTTCAAATCCTTTTTACACCATCATCCTATTTTTGTAGTTTTCATGAAATTTAAAGCTTTTATAATCTTAAACAGTGTTTCATAACATACTATGTTGTTTTTGGAAGTTCGAAGTTTTATTTAGATACAGAAATTTATTATTTGGCATTATTTATCAAGTCTTTTTAGTTATAAAGTAGTTTGAACTCTGTTTGTTTTATGAAACTGTTAGGCTAAAAGTCCCCTTAGTGTGTTTTCATATTAATATGAATCAATTTAAAAACCTAATTGCTCATTAACTCGTGGTATTATGGTCAGTTTTCACCTAATTTTGGCTCGATTTGTAGATGAACAACAAAAATTTTGCTAAATTCCTCTACAATATAATTTGAGCAATACTATATTAAAAACAAACCCATTATCTTAAATTTGATGTGTTAATACATATAGTAGACATGTAAAAGTTATTCACGCATTATAATAATTATGCGAAACGGACGGTCAGAAAACGCGTAGTTACTGTATAGCCACCCTGTATATTGGATTGGAAGACAGGTGTTGTGATTTCAAAAGTTGGCAAAACTGTGCCTCAGTCTGGTAAACATTCGGTTTGAATCAAAATACTTCTGATGCCATCGGAAAACAACAAAAATACAAATATTTTATATAGAAAAACGATACCTTCGATAAAAGAATATATCATTAACATCAGATTTAAAACGCCGTATCAAGTGTTCATTCGAGACACCGCGATTTTTTTTAGTGAACAGTTAGCGCGTTAAATTTTCAAAACCCTCAACAACAAATGAACAAGATGATTATGTTATAAGATGTGATCTTGTAAGTTAAGTCAACCAGGGTCAAGAACGAATTTTCATATATTCTACGTAGATAGCTGATATTTGATTGTTTGAATAGTTGACATAACAACGCATGAATCACATCACATTTAGCCCCCATTACATAACTACACGCAATTACAGGTGAGAAAAACGCGTGCGATTTCGTGAAACGTCGTAGCGAATTGCTACAAGAAGCTGGTTCGTTCGACCCTATGAAAGGTTAGAGGGAATGCGATAAGTATATGAAAACTTATTTTACTTTTACAATGGATTTTTAAACGCTCATTAATGTGTAGAACACAACCCTAGTGACAGTGCAAAACATAATAAAATGGTTTTGAAAAAATACTTTAAAATTCCTAAGCTGGCCACTCGACGTATTGTACAGGGTGGGCAAATAACGGACACGATTTTTTCCGTGAATTAATTTTTCTTGCATCTACCGTATATCATAGCTCTATTTATGCCAAAAATTTAAAACAAATTTTCTTGGAATTTCTTCAATTTTGAAATTTTGTAGCTTTTGAGGTAGATTAAAGCTTTACAAACAATCAAACGGTTATTAGCTGTCGTTGGGTCACACGAATTTTGACAAAAAAAACGATACAGCTTACAGATATCCACATGTACTAAACTGAAGTAAAATAATAAAACTCAGCAAGTTCTGTCAAATAAGAGAGTTTTTGTCATGTTTGATATAGAAAATATAGTTGTAGTATTGTGATAGTAATCGTTTTAATATCATGTTCACAAATTAATCTACTGCGTACTGCAACTGTACGTAATTCTACGTAATGTGCGCAGAAATAAGAGTTGAATAATATTTTAATTTACAAAAAATATGTAATAAGATGAAGTATTATTTAACTGATAACTTTTTTGCAGATGCCGATGTTGAGCAAGCTGATATCATCGTAACAGAAGTGGTTGAATATGCTTCATCATCAGTTGCGAGAAAGAGAAAACTGTTGGAAGACGTGTCAAACATTCCAAAAAAAATGGGTTTACTAGGAGCGTCAATAAGTCATTCTGATGAAGAGAAGATAGAAAACATTTTAAACATCGATTCATTGTCCGAATATCGCATTAATATTGCAGAATTATCCCTACATCGTTGTTTTGATGTTCTATTTAATCGTGAATGGTTTAGCAAGCATTTCTTTTTAAAAGAAAAGTATGATTTTAGTTGGTTAGAACTTGAGTGGCCTGCGGATGAGCATGACAACTGCAGCGAAACACAAATCAGAGATGCTGTTCTAGTACGGGCTCTAGAGGATAAACATTTGCTAGTCCCTTCTAGTAGTACACATGCGCCCAAACTTATGAAGTGGACATCAGTCAGCCAGTACATCCAAGGTGACAGAGAGAACTCTGGAGATGTAAAAACTCAAATTCTACAGATATTGAAGAGGCACGAGCGGCGATCCATCACTCGAATGTTCGCTGTGGCAAGACAACAGATTCAACAACTGGAAAGTTACCAGCAAAGATACGAAGAAGCCCAGAAAATTCTTAATGAAGCATACGGTCATCGACTACAGCTAACATGTCAACTATTGTCAACTGTGTATCTGATGACTTCTACTAACGTACCCCTGTTGCAATATCCCACGTTCGTCAAGTTTATATACAGTCAGTTCAATACGGAGATTGCACGAGGACACACAACGAGACAGTCAGCCACCGTCATGCAACGACACATTGCGAAGGACATACATGAACAGCTTGTTCATAAGATAGTTTCTCCAGAATGTTTAAACTTGACCATTATTCTAGACGACACGACAAGTATTAACGACGATAAAGTTATGGTCGTCAACATCAGGTACTTCAGTCATATAATATTGAAAAACGGTGAAGAGCGTTTCGACATTGAAACTAAGTATTACGGACTTTTGAATTTGGAACACGATGAACAATACGTAACGTCCGCTGAAAAGCACATGGACGCATTGTGGACCAGGATACTAGAGGACAACAACACTAATAACGGTTTTTCAGATGCAATCAAGAAAAAAACCGTGGCTCTTTCGGCAGATGGAGCTAGCGTCAACAAACTCCTGGCTGAATTAATGTCACGCAAGTTCGGAAAGAAGTTACAATTTGTTCACTGCAGCGCACATCGCTTGCAGTTGGTCATGAAGGATGTATTAAAAAAATCCAGCATCCATAGAGATGTAACCAAAATGATGAAAGATGTCTTCGTTCTGTTCAAGGGTAAGAAGAGATCTTTGTTGGTAGACAAAGTGAAACAGCACAACATTACATCAGAAAAGCGTTTGAAAGGTAGCACTGAGATAAGATGGTTGACATATGACAAAAACGCTGTTGAGCGCATCATCGAGCTATACCAACCCATCATGTCTGCGTTAGAAGAAATGACAACCAATCACAACTTTCATGACGTCAAAGAAAGGGCTGGTACACTGCAGAATAACTTGAAGAACTCTACAATAATACTACATTTGCATTTCTACTATGATCTCCTGAACATTCTATCACCTATATCTAAAAAATTACAAGCGGACAACAATTTCGGTGCGGAAACTGTCAGGATGATACGTGACGCTCTGAATCGGATGAGTAATTTGAAAAACTTTGATATAAATTACAGTGGGAAGGCAGTCTCCAAACTACTCGATAGATGCACGTGCGATGGAATACACTGTCAATCAACTGATGACTTCCTATTCAATGTCAACGTTCGTTGTGGACAAGTATTGATAACCCCAGCGAAACGTAGGTCAGGTCGGATAAATAATGAAAACGCATATCCAGCATTGATCATAAACACTGTGGAAACAAATTATCAAAACCGATTTGAAGCATCTGATGATATTCTGTACCGCACTTCTGTACTTGACAGCCAGAACATTCGCAACACTCTAAACTCGCAAGACAAGACTTTCACATTAAATGAAGAACAGAACGTGAACATAAAAAAATTGGCGGAAATTGTCGGCGTCTCGGCTACGCGATCAACATCTGAATGGGCGCAACTGATGTATAACCTGCATGTTATCAGGCCACCGTACTTGAGTAAATCTTCTACACAATTTTGGCAGGCAGTTATTAAAGATCGTTCAGTTTATTCACTATCTATTGAATCACCGATTATTCAAATTGTTATTTTTGCTTTATCTTTGGAACCCAGTTCATCTTCCGCTGAAAGGTCCTTTTCTGTGATGCAACACGTTAAACAGTGTAGAAGGTCGAGTCTCTCCTTGAGCACCGTAGACAGCATAATGACTGTGCGGTATCATGTGCAACCGCATGAGTATGAGTGTCTGATTCCGGCAATGAGTTGGTTCATGAAAGGAGGAAATATGCCCACCGTCGAAGCAAATGAAGACTCTGGGATATATGACCATTTGAATGTTGTTGATGAGGATTTGGATGATTCGTTAATTCATAATAACGATCCTTTTCTGCTTGATCCATTTCTCGATTTGGAAGAGGACTAGTTAGTATAACTGGTTTATATTCATATGTATGTAGCAGTAAAAATACGAAGAAACTGAGATACAGATATTAATTTGTGTCTGTCTTGAGAAACGAATTACGTAAATATTTAGCATTATTGAATAAGATTTTATGTACATTCAATCTATAACCTGCATAATTTAAGCATTACACACCAATTATCCAGCGTTTTCATGTTTCGTTTTCCAGTGTGATGCCACCCCGCGCACGATGCTTCTTCGTTCCGATGGATACGAATATGTCGTGTTTTCAAAAATATAAACATCGAGGTACACAACAATTATTGTAGTTTTGATGTTTGTTAAAACACGAATGATTTTTAAAGCATTGTTCGTGTTTACATAACGTTGCATTACTTATCGTTTCATTACATAACGTTTCTATATACAGTTTACAATTTAAAATAAATATTTTTCTTTATAGTAAAATTTTTTGGTTACGAATTTTTTAGGAATTTTTTTTGTGTGTAAATTTTTTTCCTCACTCAATAATTGGCGGTCGGAAGCAGCAATTAGGAGTTGATGAATAAGTTTAAAACAAAACAGTTCTGAACAACATGATTACAATTTTTCTAGGAACCTATTTGTGTGTAAAACCTTTTCATCAATCCCGAATTGCTGCTTCCGACCGCAAATTACTGGGTGAGGGAAATGTTTTACACAAAAAAGTTCCCAAAAAATCGTAACCGAAAAATTCGACTATACGTGCTTGAGGAGTAAATGGATTCAAAGTATTTAAAAAAATTTGTGTTGTTTGTAATAGTAAGTTTTTTTGTATGTACATTGGTACATCAATAAATAGTACTGACTAATTACAACAGATCAAAATAAACGGTGTATGAGTAATCCATTGAGTTTGTTATTATATTATATAAGGGAGTAAATAAATATGTTTTGATCATTTGAGGTTGTATACAAAGTATTGTTTGTATTGTAAGACTAATCGGCAATTTCCATTGCGTTTTTTGATGTCTAGTTTTCACAGCACATAAATTAAAGTGCAGGAAAGAAAATTGTTTGACGTACACCATTCAGTTACATATAAATATTACAACTGTAGCTAAGTAATAACAGAAGAGTGAAATTAAAATGTCAGTGATTCTTGACTTCCAAACATGAAAACAAAAATACTAAATATTTTCAAAATCGAACCGTAAAAAATCTCGTTATTTAACTATTTACCAAATAACGGGACAATTCATATTTTTACTTGTACAAAGTAAAACAAAGCATCTCCATCCGTTATCGCATCACCTTTTAATGCATACTGTGAAGATTGATGTAACGCAATTTATTCAAGTCACGTGACCTGGCACGTGGATGGTAGATATAGTATGATCTTCATTGAGCTGTATTTATGCTGTTATACATAGCATTATCAATTGATTATGAAACTAAAATAAATTGCGCCAAGAAGATATGCACTATTCACAAGACAGATTTTTTGTAAAACTTTACTAGTGACGATCTTGGAATTTACTGCACAATCGGAATCATATTCACATACACAATGAAGAATAGCGAAGAATGAAGTAATAAAAAAAAATAGTATTTGACTTTTTCCAAGTGATCCTCTTTTTATAGTAAAATGATTCCGGAGTAAAACTGATAAAGTCTGGTCACAGTTTCTCGTTACTCCGAAATCTTTACCGTAATCCTTTTAGCGCGCATTAAAATTTTGGCGCGCGTTCAAATTTATTCAAAGTTTTCCGTGGTTCAAACTACATTTGTATGACATATTTTCAAACATGCCCACCTTTTTAATTGTTCAGTATAAGGTATTCAGGAAAATAATTAGTAACAAGATACCCTGACCAAGCTATAACAGCATATGCAACGTTTTAAAAAGTTCCTATGCACCCTTTATTATGTACACTCAGCTGACAAATTGAGAAAGACGCGTCTTGTTCCCAGGTCTTGTGATGAAGACGCGTCTTGTTCCCAGGTCTTGTGATGAAGACGCGTCTTGTTCCCAGGTCTTGTGATGAAGACGCGTCTTGTTTCCAGGTCTTGTGATGAAGACGCGTCTTGTTCCCAGGTCTTGTGATGAAGACGCGTCTTGTTCCCAGGTATTGTGATGAAGACGCGTCCTGTTCCCAGGTCTTGTGATGAAGACGCGTCCTGTTCCCAGGTCTTGTGATGAAGACGCGTCCTCATCGCCCCCCCCTGGGATCTAGACGCGTCCAGCTGACGGCGGGAGTTACACGTATGCAGTGGACTGATCGTGTACCCAGGGAAGGGGAGCGAATATCACAGAACTGGTTCCCCGGTACTATCACTTATAGCCTACTTGTGTGGTGATGAAACATCAGAGAAACCCCTTGATTATGATATATTTTATGATTTTTTGTACACTGATTTAAAGTATAATGTTTGACTTGACGTGCACTGTTTGAATAAAAGTTTTTTTATAAGCAAACTTGGAATAGCTGATTGTAAAAAAACAAGTCGCACAGAGTCAAGCAACCTGTTGCTTGCTCTGGACGAGTAACGAAACGTAAAAAGCACAACATAATCGCTTAAAACAAAAAAAGTTTGAACATGATTATGCTGTAGACGATTGTGGGGCCCCCGCCGCCGCCGCCCTGGGGGGACGATTGGAATAGGGATGATCCGCCACTGTGGATAGATGGATTAGGTATGGGACGGATGAGGGATGATCTGAATGGATGAGGGATGATTTGGATGGATCAGGGATGGGGATGAATGGTATG
>CAXIWR010000392.1:0-19468 GCA_964036265.1 Daptonema setosum | reverse complement strand
AAAGAAGGAAAAGTAAAATTCCCCCTATATAGCGTTTTCAAAAAAAGAATTCGGTTATTTCAGGCGTAGGTGAAGTGTCCGAATTTCCACCAATTCCCCCCTCTTTGGAAATATTCCCCTCCCTTTGTAGGTTTGTCTCGTCTGCCAGTGATTCCGCACGTCGTAACTGGCTGTTTCATGATACCAAGTTGCATGTTTGTATACTTTTTTGGCGCGCATTCAAATTTCGGCGTGCATTCGTAAAGCAAAATTTTCAGAAGTTGTTAATCCTTAATGAGAAAAAAACAACATAAACAAGCTCAACTCATTAATCGTATAGTGAAAGGTTTTCGTTGGAAAAATTAATAACAAGACATGACTATTAAAATGAGTAAGTAAAAATACTTCAAAATAAAGTAAAAAGTGAGTAAAAAACTAGGCTATAGCTTGATGAGGGATCAATTTTTTGCGAAAATTTTGTGAGTAACACGAAAATCTGGATTACTTGGAATTAACGTTGAATACCAAATATACGTTTTGATATCGAACGTTTGGTAATTTTTAAAACTTCCTCTGACGTAATATTTTGCTCTGGAATCATTTCTTGAATATGCGTGTTGTCTAGTGTATGTTCATCAAAATTTTTACTAAACCTTTTTTTATTTATCGTTCAAATCAATTATGTAAGAATATTGCGAGCGTCACGCGGAGTTCACTTAAAAAAATTCACCAAGTTGGTCGGCAATTCAAATTCGGGGCCGTCGTCATTAACACACCAGATAAATTCAAATGTATGATTTTTTTTTAAATTTTAAGTTTGCGCGTTTTAGTATTTTTTGTGAACAGTTAAAAACTTTAATGTCCGTTTCACTGCAACTGGTTAACTCTAGTATTTTTATTATTTTTAGCCGTACCATTGATTTGATTGGTGTTCAAGTACATACCTTTCATTTTGTATGATAGCGCGCGTGACCAAGTGGCGAACTTGCATCTAAATCTGACCGTAGGATTGTCAATCTGACGCTCTAACCCATTAAGCTATCGCTGAAGACGTTTGAGATCATATAAACGTCATTTATAGGTTGACTTGACAAGCGATTGGAATTTAGGGGACATACAGGCTTAGTGGTCTTTGTTTTCAACCTCGACAACAACAACAACAACAACAACAACAACAACAACAACAACATCAACAAAAACAACAACAACAACAACAACAACAACAACAACAACAACAACAACAACAACAACAACAACAACAACAACAACAACAACAACAACAACAACAACAACAACAACAACAACAACAACAACAACAACAACAACAACAACAACAACAACAACAACAACAACAACAACAACAACAACAACAACAACAACAACAACAACAACAACAACAACAACAACAACAACAACAACAACAACAACAACAACAACAACAACAACAACAACAACAACAACAACAACAACAACAACAACAACAACAACAACAACAACAACAACAACAACAACAACAACAACAACAACAACACCGATCTTCCAGTCTCTAGTTACATTGCCTGTTACGGTAGAATCAGGAAATCACGGTGGCCCGCGTGCATTTAATGCGATTAGCCACAACCTAGTTCTCGCTCCTAGATTTCTTCTGAGTAATTAGATTGCAGATTTTTGTGTGTAAAGCTCGGTCAGGGTAGCAAAATTTCAAAACCCAGTAATTTTTCTAGAATTTTTACTAAACGCCAAAATTTTCTGTCACAAAAAATATATTCCATATGAAGTTTTACTGTCCGTTAACCCCCGATTACCTATCGTAGGACAAGCGTGTTAGGCTCGTGCAGCGGTGGTATTTGAGTGGTGACATAACTTTCATGTATGGGAAAAATTCTAGGAGAATTCCTTGGGTTTAGAAATATACGTCAGGGTATCTTGTTATAAAAAACACTAATCTTTTGACTTGTTACCACTGGCGGAGGGGCCAATTCACCAAAGGGAGGGGAAATTCGTGAAAAAAGGGAAGTTTCAGGCCATTTTACCTACACCTTAGGGAACAAATTATACTTTTTGAAAATGCCAAAGAAGGGGGAATTTCACTTTTCCCACTTTTCCCACTCCTTCTAGTCCGCTAGTGCATGCAATGAATTACAAAATGCGCACCAATGTCATGTGAAAAAATACCTTTTTTGAAGGTTTGAATGCGCCGCCAAAAGCAGATTTGAATTCAAACTGCGCGCCAAAAGAATTCTGAGTAAAAAGATACCCCGGATAGGTATTTTTCTTTAACATCCATAGTTGGTGTCAGTCAAACTAAGATAGAAATTGAAGCACACACTATAATTGAATTCAGTTCAGACGTGTCACTCTGGGGACTTTGGTATCGTTGCGGGACGTCGGTTTGGGGTGACTACATATTTCTCTGCCCATGTCTGGTTTTTTAGCTTAGTTCGTGTTGGAATTTTTTGAATATGAATTCAAAAAAATTTACATGCAGTAGTTTAACACAATTCTAATTTGGTTCGAAAAACATAACTATCAATGTAATATGTATGTTGTATGTAAACCTGATAGAAGTTCAGAAAAAAAGTATCTTTGGGGAAAAACATCGTTCAACGCAAATTGCTTGAAATATTGGAAAACACTCCCGGTTCTGAAAATAGATTTTCGCATCCTTTTCCGACCGGGGGCCAAATGACTTCGCATTCGGTTTAGAGGACTGTCAGACGAGCGAAACCTCCAAAGGGAGGGGAATTTTTTCAAAGAGGGTGCATTGGCAATTTTGAGACCACTTTACCTACTCCTCAGTGAACAAATTCCAGTTTTTTGAGAGTTTCAAATAGGGGGGAATTCCACTCTTCCCACCTCTTCTCGTCCGCAATCGATTTAGAGGACGCTACGGCACCGGGGAAGATAAGGCGTGAGAAAAGTGGAATTTTCCCCTCTTTGGTGTTTTCAAAAAGTAATACTTTGTTCCCTAAGGTGTGGGAAAACGGTATCAAAACAGCCAATTCCCCCTCTTCGACGAGATTCCCCTCCCTTTGAAGGTTTGGCCCGTCCACCAGTGGACAACGGGGAGTCACGATGGGCCACTAGTCGATGAGAAGGGTGGGAAAAGTGGAATTCCTCCCTCTTTGGCGATTTTCAAAAAGTATAATTAGTTCCCTAAGGTGTAGTTAATATGGCCTGAAAACTTTCGATTCTCCTCCCTTTGGTGAATTATAGTCGGCGGACGCGAACAGATAATCCCCAGTAAGCAGACGAGAACAGGAGGGAAAAGTGGTATTCCCCCTGTCTTGGTGCTTTCAAAAGTGGAGTTTGTTCCTAAAGGTGTAGGGAAAATTGCCTAGTTTCTGCCAATTCGCCCTTCTTTGACAAAACTCCCTTTACTTTGGAAGGCTAGTCCGCCAGTGGGTGACTGGGTTTTCGTGTTACGGAACCAAATTGATCCGGTTCCAATTTAAATGATTTGACCGGACGGACAGGCGGACTGTTTTCAGTGAAAATCGTTTAACCACTCCATGGAATTGTTAAACGGAGAATGAATTTAAGGAAATCTTTTTTTCGTGTAACCGTTTTTTCATCGGAACGGATGGGAACGGTCTTGTGAGAATGTTGGTGAACATTTCAGTGGAATAATTGTATGGAACTATCGATTGATTATGAGATAACATTTTATATAGAGAGCTCACCAGGTTTTGGAACTTATGACGGCTGAATCGAGTCGAATCTTTAAAGGGAGAGGAATCTCTCCGAGGAAGGGGGATCCGTAGAATTTAGGCTATTTTATTCACACTTTAGGGAACAACTTCAACTTTTTGTAAACGCCAAAAAGGGGTAATTCCACTTCTCCCACCCTTCTCGTTCGCGAGTGCACAGACATTGCAGCCAAAGCTGCATTGTGCTGAAGCTTTCATTGAAGCGGCTTGGAACCCGACTCAATTACCCGCAAAATTAGAAAATTCCGATTCGTGGAAAACTCGCAAATTGCTCAGAATTACTACTCCTTATCCCCTAGGGGCTCATTATAGCCTAAAAACTGCAACAGTTGAATCAAGTGCCAAACAACATCAGCAAATAGTAAGAAACGTCAGGGTACATCCACAGTAGTACTTTGGAACTAAAATTTCCTCAGATGTAGGACTTCCACTTCTCCCACTTTTGTTTTTTCGGTTAACAATTCCGCTAAAAAAGTGATTACAGTGTTTATAAAAAACATGCCCCTTTTTTCATTTCATTTTTCATTTCATTTCATTAGGGCCAGGCCCAGGACATACAAAAGCATGAGTACACATGACAAAGGTATTGTATGACCATAAATCTGCAAAAAATTAATATAATTATAAATCAAGAATTTTGGTAATATGAGATTTATCAGGAATATTATGACGGTGGAGTTGTGCTTCTCTCTCATACACACATCCCAATCCCGTCTACATCAATCACTGGCGGACGAGTCTGTCCTCCAATGGGAGGGTAATTTCTTTAAAGAGGGAGGAATTGGCAGTTCTGACACTACCTTAAGGGGAAAAATTCACTCGAGAACTGCCAAAAAGGGGGTTTTTCGTTGTTCCTTTGTCCGCTAGTGACATAGTCCGACGGTCCGCCGTACCGCAACACTCGAAACTTCAAACCGTGTCCCGACGGTTCGAGCCCAATTGTCAGACGGAACCGACATGCTCGTTGATTGATGTTTCGGCGTGCGCGCCCACATCACTGGCGGACGAGAAGGGGTGGGAAAAAATGAAGTTCCCCCTCTCTGACATTTTTAAAAATTTTTCCTTTTAAAGTGTAGATGATATGACCGGAAATCTGCCGATTCCCCATTCTTTGATGAAATTCCCCTCCCTTTGGAGGTTTGGCTCGTCCGCCAGTGTCCCACATGGGTTGCGCCGTGCGCTCCCACATGGTGCTGCTACCTGGTATGCCTGTCTGTTTGTGTTCTGATAAGTGGAAAATGGCCACATCCTTGTGTTTTCAATGAGAATTGGTTTTTAGTTAAGGCATGGTTCACTATGTTACAGTTACAGTTGCAGTTACACTAGGTTACACCAATGTGGGCCAATATATTACACTAGGTTACAGTACGCAACAATTTGAAGTTTTCATGGAAAACCGGAGCTTGGTAAAATTCGAGAAAAATGGCGTTTATGGAAGACATTGTCACATCGTTTACCATTTCGCAGTTATTAAACTAGGTTAAAAGATGTCAATGATGAGTACTCATAGTAAACGTTTGTCATAGAATATTCTTGCCGCGCGTATTTGGCTGTCTGCCTAGAGTTCGGTAGATACTGGCGTTAACCATTGAGTAGGTGGTTCACTGTTGATTCATCTTTTGGTGAATGAGGTTTTCCAAATTTTATCTTCTTCTGTTACATTCTTGATTAAAACGTGTTTGACATTTCTAAATTATACAGTTAAATGGTTTGGTTTAACGCGGCGGCAGCGGAACCGTTTAAACACGTACCTTAAACGGTAAACATTTCCGCTTTATGGCGTTGCTCTCTGCTCAAGGCGCGGCTGACCAGTTGTTATGGTTTCAAAGTCTAACGCCAATCGTGGAAATCTATTATAGACATAGTTGCTTTCTGTTATGGATGTCCTTTGTAAGACATCCTCAACTTTGGAACC
This sequence comes from Daptonema setosum, assembly GCA_964036265.1. NCBI lineage: Eukaryota > Metazoa > Nematoda > Chromadorea > Monhysterida > Xyalidae > Daptonema > Daptonema setosum. Next base: position 13,864 of record CAXIWR010000392.1, on the reverse strand, counting down.
TCTTAAATTAGAACTGGCTTTTCAAATGGTCATCAATATCAAAATTATCAGCGGGCCGTAACGCGGAGATGAACATCACGCTATTATCAATACCTGATAAAGCGAATGTTTCAAAGTTGGACGAACAACTTTCAGTCCTTTTTTGATCTGACCATACTAAACACTACATACATTATATTCAGCTTGCCTCTTTAGCTTAAAAAAAATGCAACACAATAACGATAATCCGTTTCATATTTCCGTGTCTGTCTCGGATGCGGAAGAGAATCCGGATTTTACATTACAACGAGAACAGGGTAGTCCACAGGTGCTCAAGGGTGCGGTACTGCTCCCCGCTACCCATAGTATGTTTCAGCCTTTAGACTTCAATGTACGGCCTTCTTTCACAAACTTCCCCTTCTTTTATCCACCGACGCATGTTTGATTGAATGAGACCATGAGCCATTGAATGACTGGTTCAGTGGCCCCGACGGGCTTTCACATAATGGCATAACTTTGTGACACTTACCGCGTAACGGACAGTCCGGCAGCATACACCTCAGGCCGCTGGCAAACATGCCTACATACATAAACATGCCTTACATACATATACTGTACAGTGCGCGGTATGGCATAAAGTTCGTGAACTGCTTCCGACCTGGCACGTTGGAGCAGTGATCGCCGTTCATTTTTAATTTCACAGATCCGAACGAAAATCTGGAAATCATTTGGACACACAAGGGCGAAAGCTCATCGTCTCACAGGCGTGTTATGAATGCAATTACGGATACATGAGAAAGTTCGCGCAACCATTTTTCTATTTCTCTGAACCTAAAGTATTCAAAAACCCCAAAAATGAAATCCATTATGAAAAAATCATAATACCATCTTCTTGATCATCATCATGTCACGCTGGGAGTGAACAATCATATGAATTGTGGCCGGGGGGCACGCACGTGCGCGCTGCAGCGAATACTAAAAATCTCGCTGGAAGCCCCTCGCTCTTGGCACACGAAACCATGGAACCTTCAGCCGATAGCTATGGGGTCGACCCCCATCAGCGGCATACATGAAAGCGCTTCTTTAAATGCATCCCCTCTCCCGTATTCCACTATAAGCCTGGACGGCATGAAAGTGGTTGAGCCTGGACAACGTCCGCGAGTGGTGCGTATTTCCAGTCGTTTTCTGACCATGGAACGATTTGTCCGGTGAATTCCATGATCGTTATTATCTCGAGGCATCTGTTAGTGTCGTTAGAAATTCGAACGTAGTTGAGATCAGTGGCAAACGATGCAGTCATCCAAGACGAAAATAATTTTTCTCAAATTTGCTGGCAGTGAGGCCCTGATGCCTTTTTGAGCCCGGATGCAGAATAACAGACTAGAAATGTTGCTAAGTAGAAGTAGTCCTTTTTGATTCGATTCTACGGGTACTGTTCACCAAGTATTCTTACTGATACTTTTCTTTTTTATCATATTCATTGCAACTCAGTCCTGTAACAATCTCAGCAACATCCGTTTCCCCTATAGTGGTTTCCATGTAGCCACAATAACAGATAGTAGTACTTAAGATAGACCGTGGCATGGACCATGCAACTACGAAGTGAACACGCATCATATCACCTCGTATTTTCTACACCGCTCGTATCGGATTCTAGTTGCATGTGTGTGTGTTTAGGGGGGGGGGGGGGGTGGGACAGTCATCGGGCCCCTCGGATGCCACGGCAAGAGGGGTCCCACGTTGGACGGAGGGGGGGAGAGCAACCGGGCGTACATCGTGGCGTAACACACATACGACGACGCTACGCTACATGTCCCATTTGGCATATATGCCATGTAGTCAGTCACCCTTGTACCGTATGATATGGTGCGTCGGGGAGATCAGCAGCATCCTCGTGAGAAATCTCCGTTTCCATCATGAGTGTTCATGTTCACAAAAAAAACAAATTTCACTGATGTGTGATTATTATGTGATTGAAATGAGGATCATCAGATGCATTCGGTGATTTTTTCATTGGTCATCGAACCTTGGAAACAATGTCATGTCTTCGGATGTCGCAAAGCATTTGTTAACTTGATTTGTTATCCAACGTTGATCTATCGGGTACTTAATACTCAACTTGCTTATGCATAACTCATGTCCATAGCAGTAGATCCACTCGTGAAGATACGACTTGGTTTGACATGTTACCGCACTAAACACATGTGACAGTAAAGAAATTGTCCATCCCACTTTCTTATGACCATCGTATCGTGAATGAAGTATCCTCAAGCCGCCGGCCCAGGCTGACTGATCCAATCTATCTCATCTCATTCTGCCCAGGCTGATGTCATTCCGATGTCAATGAGACATTTTCCACAGTTTTTTTCATGGAAGTTCCGCACCGCTTCCATGTGTGTTTCTGTTCCAGTACATTTTTTAGGTATGAGAATATTTTTTTGGCTTGTTGCCCTTCAATAGGGAAAACTTCTTTATTGGATTCAGAAAGCACAGTATTCATTATTTCTCTGTCTTATTATCGGACTTTAAGAGTCCCACCAATCCAGGCGTCTCGATTAAGGGACGAAACGCCTACCCTTTTTACACACCTTTCATTTTTTTACATCCTACACCACGTTATCCATTTTTTCATTTCAGATTCTATAACGCAATAATAACCATACATGTCTGATAAAATTTACAATAACCATGTCTTCATATTATACTATTATTATTGACATGTCGAAACGGTGCGGCGTACGCCAGTGGACGGGTGCCGATCGTTGGCTACTCAACGACAACAACAACAACAACAACAACAACAATAACGCCATTTACTACAACAACAACAACAACAACAACAACAACATTAACCTCAGCCACAACAACGACATTACGCGACAACGACACTAGCCCGTGCGGTCGAGCTACAGCAGAGCGCGGGACTTGATTGAATTCATTAAACGGCCACCTCAGTCCAGCAGCAGCAACGACGCCCAGCCATCTTTGCCGTACGCCTCGAGTGCTTCTGCTTTCATAGACGTATCCAGTCAGTCAGTCAGTCCATCTGCGTTCGTCAGGCTCAACATCGTCAACGATTTCAACGTCCTTGTGGAATTTATTATCACTTGTGGATTTACGTCGTCATCGGCTCGATATTCATCGGTCAGAACTCGGTGGCCATCCGGAACGTGCCGGCCACGCCATCGACAAAATCCTCGATGTTGTTGTCAACGACGACATCGTTGATTGTCAGCTGCTGATCGTTCTTGTTCGGACGATCGGGCATCTGATTATTGGCATTGTTTTCGGGTTGGTCCCAAAGGTATGGTTCGCCGCATAGTTGACATTACTGTGTTGTTGTTGTTGTTGTTGTTGTTGTTGTTGTTGTTGTTGTTGTTGTTGTTGTTGTTGTTGTTGTTGTTGTTGTTGTTGTTGTTGTTGTTGTTGTTGTTGTTGTTGTTGTTGTCGTAGTGGAGCGCCGTAGAAAAAAACTGGTTCATGAGCGTGATGCGGAACCCGTGACATAAAGTCTAATATAATTTTATGACACTGGCAATGTTTTGACATCAAATTTATGGGTACATTTGACTGGTATTGGGCACAATTGCAGCTGATGATACAGAGTTCGGATAATACTTTGTTTTGACTGAAGAGTTTGAATAAAGAATTAGTTCCGTATTTTTTTGTTACGTCTTTGAGTATGAGAGGGACACTTATTTGATATGCATGTGAACATGCGGCACGACAAGACCAGATCTCTGGGAATAAGTATCTTATTAATTATGCATTTTCAAGTAGAAGAAAGGGTGCTCAAGAGAAGTGTATTTTTTCATCTGGAATAACTGTGGGAAAAACCATCTGCTGAAGGAAAGTACTTTTTCGTGTTAAACATATAACAGAAGATCTTGGTTCTACAAATTTTTATCAGATAATCTTACCAGATGAAAAACAGATTATCTTACCAATCAATGAACCGTAACTAGCTCATAATGTTTAACAAGGACTTGAAAGTACTGCCTATTTTCTGAACAATGTAAATGAGAGCTTGAATCTCAAATTGAATAAAAAACATTCACATACCAACAAACAATAATCTGTTAAAAACGTCAAACCATTATATTGAATTTAGATGATCATTCAAATTAATGATTAACGTTTGACAGCTTAATTTCTAAATGAACGGTTGCAGCAATGGTTATGGGCTACGATGATCTCTACGAACACGAGGAGGGTGACGCCACGGGCACCGAGGCCGGCGACACGATCACTTACGGTGAGGACCACGGCAAGGACGACCTCTGGCATCAGACATTACAGGTCAGTTTCTTCAGAGCTTAATTTTTTTTGTTAATATAATTTTTTGATAAATTCTTGAGAGACGCCGACTACCCGATTGAATATGGACTTTTTTCATACATAAGTAAACGTAACTGAAGAAACCAATATATAAAGTTTATAGGCAGAAAAAAAATATATAAGCAAATAATTTACCATGGGCAAAAAAACTAAAATTATTTACGTAAAAAAAATTCACCAAATTTGTACGTATAGTGATTTAGTGAAAATGTTATAGCAAGCGATGATGATTAGCAACTTACAACGGCTTAATGGTCGTGATTAAAGAAAGCTGTGAACATCATCAGACCTGATTATTATATATGTACGCTCGTAAATTCTTGAATCTCAGTAGCGTTCTTTGACGTCTACTCAATTAACAGTGGTGTGCTTATTATAGAACGATTTAAAGCAATCGTCAACTACACCTGTAACTTGTCTGCAATGGATAAAATTTTTAACCAGATGAGGTCAGACATATAGAACGGATCGTTTCTTATTTTAAATTTCTTATTTTTGCGGAACTTTTTTATTCTTTTCTGGCACAATAATAGTTCTAGAATTGTTCTATTATAAGTCTAGATAAAATCTGGACGGTACATTGCCAATAGTGGGGGAGATCCATGCTAGATCAGAATGATACAGAATAATTACATTTACCACAACAGACGTCTGCAACTGTTTCGGCCAGGAAATTGCTGTCTCATTAATATTCACCATAACCCAATAAACTAACGCCCGACACCCACTGTCTGTCGATTTTACTTGTGAGAAACCCTGGCTTCTCTTGATTTTTTTATTTTGCCACCAGAGTCAAAGTCTTCTTGACAATTATTTTCAGATTCCGGTACTTGAACTTCAATCGTTCAAACACTCTTCTGATTCATATTTGTTGATGATGATACAAAACAGTATCCATTCGACAATCATTATAAGTAATTAAATTTCCGGACTGCTAACGATTTCATGAAATGACAAGGTTTTGTGAACCATCAAAAAGACTCAGTCTTTTAAGTCAGTGCTTACGTGATTTGGTTCTACAGACGTCATCATAAAAAGTCTGTAGCTTTTGTAATTTACGGATATCAGCTTTGCAACAGCTACAAATACCGTCTGATTATCATCACCTATATTATTGAAAAGCATTACCGGAAAGAGCGACCGGCTCTCATACAGTTTCCGGCGCTGCATGGCCGCATGTAGAAGGGAACGAGTGCACTGACCATATACAATCCTAATGTTCAGTAAGATGATCAGGACAGTATTGTTTTTGTCTGGTCTGGTGTTCTGGTTTTGTCAATTTCACATTTGGTGTTCACTTTTGAATTAAGAAAATCACATACAGTACGTTATATTAACTCTCATTTCCGTAATGCACTTTATTAGTAGTATTAGATATATTAGAGTATATAGCGTGTATCCATCATTATTTGAATGATTCGCCGATGCCGCTTAACTCCGCCATTGAAACTCTTTTTTATGTTTAGAAATCTCATCGTTAGTACCGGGAGAGATTCTGACCAAACGTTGGTCCATATCAATCCAGAGACACATGAACATCCAGTCCGACTTATTGGATCTCCATAACGTCAGTTCCCAGACATCTACATCTATCTGTATGTTGTCCTCTAACCAGACGGGGCCTGTATCAGGTTCACAAACCTCACAAAATGTTTTCCGTTTACGGGCCCGGCCTGCCACATGTCACTTCCAGGCGACTCCAAAGAACCAACCGACGTTTCTGCCCCTCCCCATCCCCCAATGCCAACCATTGACGCCCCCACCGGCCACTATAGAAACATGCGGACATCACTTCTCGCGATCTCAGACGTGTTTTTCGGGCTCTCAAGAGATCACCGTTTCACAAAAGAGAATTGACAAGCATATATGTTTTTGATATCATGGTTGACATAGGCATTGCGAAAACATGAAGAACACTTTGAGGTGAAGTTTAAATGAGAAGTCATCTCAACACTCATACCCAATTGAAACCGCTTGTAGATTGCCGAAATACATAATTAGGTCGGTCGTTTTGAAACCGTAATAACTCAGCGTTTTTTTAAGTTCAGTGCCATTATCTTCTATTAAAACTTGGAAATCTGTTGATCAGCGAATGCGCGTACGAAAGGCCGAGTACGAAAATGAGACCGCACCGGCCTTGCCATAGGGCGTGAGCGCCTAACCATAATTCAATCTGTGCGCCCTACCGCTTATGGCTATAACCGCTGCATGGTAGCGCGTTGAAAAGAAAGAACGACAGCGTTAAATGCCAGCTTGTTCGCGTTGCCATCAGAATGCTGTAGCACTGATGATGTCCGTACGATCTGAAACGGTCGGAACCGCGTGCCTGTCGAACACATCTACCATTCGTGTTCTATTTGGGTGCACAAAGTCAATCAGAGTCAGCGTCGTGTACGACTGAAATCATGAAATCATCATTCCGGGCACAGATTCCGTGCTCCGCGAGGTGCCCTATCAATCCAGTTTCACAACACAGCCACTTGTACATGCGCCGCGAAAGCGTTCTACTTTTTATGGCTGGCCCCTCGTGGGAGGAGGCGGCAGCGCACCGGTTATCAATCTGAACGAGCGTCCAAGAACGACAGACCCCCAGCCTGGCCATCCAACAGCCCCATAGATAACCCGTATGGTGGGGTCAGCGGCACGGTGAAGGCATGGCGCCCTCCCCCTCGCGCGTAATTGGTGGGTCCGATGATAATAACGGGCACACATGAAACGGACTTGATCGCGCGCGCCATGTTCCGTTTGTTTAAAGTATTTTATCCCTCCCTATTTTCATCTCCTCTCAATACTTCAAACAAAGGAGAAAAAAAAGAAAAGAACAAGCATGGCGGTCAGTGTCTATACAGCTACCGCCGGCCACACATAAACGAATGAAACGACGGTGTAAATGAAGATGAGTAGCGTGTGCAGGAAGAAAACAGAGAAGACACACAGAGCCATTGGCTACAAGACATATGAGAGAAAGAAAGAGAGAGAGAAACAAACAGTCGGAATGACTGGCTGGGCGGACTGTATGCCATCTACATGGGATGGTTCATATATGCCAAAGCCAACAAACAATACCATGCGCAGTCGAAACGAATTCCAACCACACACGAAGGCCCGCACGACGCAAGTCGATCGAGTGTCGGTCTTCATTGTGGCCACAGGCGTCAAAGACCACATGACTTGGCACATCAGCATCATCATTATCATCACTGGTGGTACACTCGAAAATGAGATCCTGTTTATCTTAGTAGCTGTCATCAAGTAGGCATATATACCGACGGACGGTATCGTTTGCAAACAGTACGACTGGTTGTGTGCCGACGCGCATGGTATGACAGCAGAGTAGCGCGTACAATACAATCAAACATACCGTACTATACCATCGACTCATCATCCATGTTGCCTTTGCACTGTGATTCCTCGGCGGGATCTGATGATGCATGGCACATGAACCACAAAGTTGCGTATCATGACAGCGCGTGCGCGCGCGATACCCTTTGCCCGCATGCATGCAGTACATGAGCACATCTCGATTGCAAATGATCGCACTGATTGTACGCTTCAACACGCCCGCCCAGTGTGACGCGACATGCGTGCTTGGTGCCTGTCATCATAACCGGCGGCCCCGAGCCAATGTAGTCCGAAAAGCTATCCGAGCTTCATGTAAGTCTCTACGCAGGGTCTTGTCTTCGTCTCTTCGTCTCTATGCTGTTGGTTGGTCCCAACAACACATCCCAGCAGTTGTTCGGAGGGCGACCAAGCCTCAAACCGACCAGAGCTTCATTCGGTCTCTTCTTTGGTCGGCCTTCGCACTGTTTTCCTTTTTTTGACCAACTGTTTGGAGCATACGAGTGGCTATAGATCATGGTGACTTATGCTCATGACTTCTGCGTACACAAAAGCGGATCTGCGGGGGAGGACATTTTAGGATTATCTCAAGGTGAATTTAAGACCAACTCTTTCTATTTTGAAAAATAACCACACGAGTATTTTCACTGCCATGATGATCAGTGAGAAGACATTATGTCATAATCGATCTAGTGAGATATATGCGTTCCGTCCATTATGTTTCCTGTATTTATTCGTGTATGCTCGTGGAACCCATTATAGGCTGGGCAGCCGAAAAAAATTCGCAAATGTTTGTTTTGTTTCTGTTTACGTCAGACAAACCACACCGACTTAGACGAAAATCAGACGTATAGTTTTGCTAAAGTATTGCAGTAATACTCAAGACTGATCCTGTGCTATTTGTTTCATCATTTTTACAATTATATTTATTAACAAAACCTTATTACCTCCGTTGAAAATTTATATTACGACTACAGACGGCAATGAACCATGCTTTCGTATATCTGAGTTTCCGTAACGTCTCTCTAAACTCTATTGAATCATTTGGCCACAGTCACTCTCGATGGTAACCCATACAGTACTTTAAGTTTTTCTTCAGCCGGTACCATCATTCAACTGTCCCATAATGCCAACTTCGTGTGTGATTTATGAGCACGAAATGGACGTCCCAAATATGTGGCTCCATACACATTATTTGTGATTCATTAGGCACAGCGGTTCCAGGAGATTGAACTCGGTCTTACCACGGCGGCAATGGCATCCGACATTCTAGCTTATCATGACTGATGAACCCTGTAGTACATACATGTAGTTGACCCATGTGCGCCGAGAGGAAGGAACCAACTTCCTCGTCGTTTGTATTTTTTCACTGCAGTGCAGTACGCAGTTTGTTTCCATTCGGCTTCGGTTGTTCTTTATTCTGTATCTTAACAGAGTTGATTATGATAGAACCTGCTAAGGAAAAATGTTTTTTTGTTGGTTCATGTATTTCATTTGTTGGTTCCGTGTACTTTTTGATACAGAAAAAAATGCGATGATATAGTTTCCGTGAGACGGTAAGTTTCGTTTGTTAGTAGTTTCATAAAACAGCAAAATCTAAAGTAGCGTTAGAAATGTATCTTACGGTTAGAATAAAAATCCAATGGAAAAAGGGGTGACGTTAAAACTTCTCTGAAATTTTAACATCCAATAGTCAATAGTTTTGTGTTAAACAAAGAATCTCTTGTGCATGAATGCAATATAGAATTGCGAACCTTCCCTAATTTTCAGTTGTCCTGATTCCCCAAACCGTTGTCGCACTATCTCTCAATTTAACCGCGTTACACTTCTTCAGTACAAACGCTCAAAACACCAAGTGGTTCCGTCATTTATTTCAAACCTCAGCGTCGTCCATTTTTGCCCATTTCCCACCAATCGACCATGCCATGAATTCTCCGACATTCCCCTTCTCCATACCTCAACAAGCTCCCCAGAGTCTGATTATCTGTGATCTGGATGCTCGGGCCTTAGAAGAGACCTCGAGACCGAGGCGTCATGTCAAACACACGCGATCGTGATTCCTAGTTGGGGCGGCTTATCCCGTCACCCTGAGCTTGTCACGGTGTCACGGTCTCGCGACCTGGTCTGAGCCGTGTGACAGTGATCGAGTGTTTTGGATGCCTTGACAATATGCGGTCATGACATTTTAGAGCTGCTCGTTTTATTTCAATGGAAAAGGCATTTCGACAGTGACTTGCTTCGGGAGCATGAAACGATGTTTTTTGATAGGGTTTCATCAGAAGATTATTCGTTTTTACGTTTATGGGCTTTCATTTTTTTTGTCAAAATTGAGCAACTTTTTGAATCACATCGCAAAATGTATAACTGAAAGTTTTTAAAAATCAGTGTTAAACATGATTCATACTTTATTCCTTTGAAAAACAACGACTTCGGAATTAATAATACATTTTAACTGTACATAAAGCAGTTCTTAAAACGTTATGTTCCGACGGCTATAATCATGCATTTCAAGCTCTCAACTAATTACAGTTTTTTCACCAATGATGCATTCGCACTGGTTCCATTGAGCGATAGGCTAGTCATCCGTCGAACTTCTGAAACTTCCAACTCCGGATTGTGAGTTGAACTACCACAACCACGTAACGACCCCGCTGGTAATGGTGACTCACCAATGGCCAGAACTTTGTTAATATCATACGACCCGATTATCCGCACTGCGAGCGATGGCTCCGCCCCGCCATGGCTGCCTGCGCAAGGCCAGCCGCCGCTCGCTCGCCGCCGAGCTTCATTAGGCCAACTATCGTGTTGCAGGCGCGACGGCGCACTTCGTGGCTATATCACCTATATTTATTTTAGATTTGCAGCTGCACACAGCACACGGGGACGAACCGGCTCTCCGGTGACGGCAGCCAGAGCAGCGGGCTTCAGGCCTTCAGCAGAGCGCCACTTGTCGACAAGAGAGAGAGAGAGAGAGACACAACAGTACGAGCGAGATACAGACTCTATGTGCCTTCTCTATCTAGTGTTGTGCGCTGCGGCTCGTTCGTTCGTTGTATACGGGCGCGCTCGCACGCGCTCATGCGCGGATACGTACGTGCGGATCAACTGATGAACAAAAAGTTCGGTGCACTCTGATTTTAGTACGCATTGTGTGAAGTGCGAAAAATCCACTTACAAAGATAATCCCTTGTGGATTATAAGAATTTGAGCTCTCGACACGTTTGGCGTTGCCGTGACTTCTCAATAAGTTTATTTGATATTTACACAATGATTCTCGCTCGTTGCGGTCAAAATTATACGATAATGAATCATGGTAAAATCAGATGTCAGTCACTGAACTTAGTGTTAGCCGTATGTCACTCGATCATGTTATTCAACCGCCACCACTGAATGAGCGACGTGCGCTCAGTAGATTCCTCGCTGAATCTAGGTGCATGTACACGGAGCGCTGCAATTTATATCTATCGGTGTGGCAAAACAACTTCATGTGAGCCGTTGGATGCCCTTCGTTGAGCCTGTGCTGCGCTCAGTCATAACATACATAAGTGTATGTAAATATCATGTATAGGTTGAGTCGCGTTCTTTCACACCTTTGGTACATTGTGTGTCATGTGTACAACTGATTGTGTGCTCATAATTAGCGACGTGTGTGTTGAGTTCTACGAGCAGGAGTTTGAGTTCATTTTAATTGGCTGACTCTAAAACCTCCTAATCTTAGTTCTATCGAATGTGTTGATTGTTAACGGCACAAGTTTCCGTTAATCTGTCTACAAGTAATAACTCATGTATACACATTGATTATACATGATATAGACGTGTTCGTATGCGAGATCAATCATAATTATTCATGAAGAAGCCACGAACGAATATAGGGAAAAGAACCGCACTCGATGTGAGTGATTACTGTAATATTTATTTATTATTTAATATTTATTTCTCATTCATCATTACATGTATCATGATTTTCCTTGTTCTTCCGGACTAATGCATATGTGCATGTATCATACATACAACGGATCTAAACAATATGTCAATTAGTTGTTTATGAATCATTTCTAGGATCTGAGTCATCCACCTGAGGTCAGCTGACTTTCCAACATGTTTGCCAGTATGTTTCCTGTGCTAGTTAGTTCAAGAACATGCATGAAGCATGAAAAGTTTTCCTTGAAAAAAAACATGAATTGCTGTTTTGGGTGTTAGAGAAACCATAAAAAATTTCTATACCATTTTTTGGAAATCGTAATTATATTGAAAAATTTGCTTACCGACAGTAACATTAAGAAATTTAATAATTGATTAATTATTAGTTTATAAATACACAATGAGCCGATCATGCACCTTATGCAAACGCTTTCTTGTTAAATTAAATATTACTTTAGATCCCCAGTTAAAGTAAAGTTATATATATAAGCCTAATTTTCAAATGTTTCTCGAATATTCGTTCGGTTGATTTTTTGAATAGGAAATTATCCAATAAATTATTGATTTTATTCCATTGACATTGCGAAAACAACTCCAAATCTAACGTAACTTCCGCTGTTCAGTTCGCAACACCAAATTGTTGCAACTCATCCCTATAACATACCAGCCGAACATTGAACTGCATCCGAACTGGGAACGGGTATTCAATACCATAATGTTAATCTCGAAATCATCTATGCAGATTAGCACTAGCACAGGTGAATCTGATGTGAATACGAAACAACCCTCCACACCGTCAGTGAACAAACCCCTATAAAAACCGTCGGAAACTACCTCCCCGTTTTTCTTCCTCGTATCTTTCTCCACCATTCTGGAACGAACATGTGAAACTTGGATGTGACGTCTCGGTTGTGCCCATGGAATCATGATTATCACCTGCCGAATGGGATGAAACGACAGCTGTCCATCATCAAACGCATATTCTGACTCATGACATTATATTATCCCACTCGGAGATAGCCGCATGGGCGGAGTCAGATCGTTGTTGTCATGAACCTATCTGGCGCTCCCTCAGAGCTCACCGGAACCGAGTGGCTTTGTAATCCGACTCGGCAGCTCGGGAACGGTTCGTGCCATCTTATCAAGTCATTCGACAGGTGCTGCTGATTCCGTAATTCCATACAGAATCCTCCGTTCCGACAATTTTATCTGCCGCTCCTGGAGTTTAACTGGCACTTCTGGAGTATACGTGGTGCTGCCTTACGTCGTCACTAGGTGCTGCCTTACGCCGACACTATGAAGGCCGCTCTGTCACAGCAAGCGGAGACGTTGCTGGCTGGTGCCGGCAAGCCGTCGCCCTCGGCGCTGTCAACTACGGATGCATCGAAGGAGATGCTGCTCAATGTCGAGGATCAACATTGCGATGGATCGTCTACGTTTGCCGAGATCGTGGCCGGACCGAGTCTGAGCGCGCTGCCGCTCGTCTACCTTTATGGACAGGTAGAATCATTGGACGGGAGGATGTGGATTAGGAGATGATCACCTTAATATCTGATGAGCTCAAGTTGACCACTTTTGTAGATGCAAAGAAAATTCAGACACCACATGCAGAATACAACTAAAAAAACCTTGAGGCCACGATTAAATGTTTGTCACGATTTTTGAATAAAACCCATCAACTTTTTGAGTGAAGAAAGTTCTGGTATCACAAACCTGACTTTTAGGTCATGAAAGAGTGAACAAGAGAAATCTAGAGATCCTACACAGAATATCATGTAGTAAAAGACATATTAGAACAACAGAAGTAAACTTTTCAGACCTGTGACAGCACCGTTATCGTTATCAAAAAATTTTGATAAAAATTTTAAAAAGGTAAATAATTGTTCACAGCTGATCTTTTATACATACTGTACTTAAAGAATTTATAAAAAAAAAATTTTAAGAATTTGAAAAAGGTAAATGTTGTCCACAGCTGATGTTTCATATTTACAGGCGGCGGTGGCGGCTAATCAGCAGTCAACGACCAACCGCAAGCGCAACCAGCAGAAGCGACCGCAGCGGCTGACCAACCAGCAGGAACGACCCGAGGATGCCTTATTTTGTCTCACGCTGAAAAACCCTATACGAAAGGCCTGCATAAGTGTAGTGGAATGGAAGTTGGTCGGGCAGCAGTGAGTGAGTGAGTGAGTGAGTGAGTGAGTGAGTGAGTGAGTGAGTGAGTGAGTGAGTGAGTGAGTGAGTGAGTGAGTGAGTGAGTGAGTGAGTGAGTGAGTGAGTGAGTGAGTGA
>CAXIWR010000391.1:27500-29427 GCA_964036265.1 Daptonema setosum | reverse complement strand
AAATGTCCCAGAAAAAGTCGTAAGGGTGCTTTCAGAGTAAAAAGGAAAGTAAAAAGGAAAGTAAAACGGAAAGTAAAATCTGTGAACCTATTGACTGGAAAGTCAATTTTGTTCCCGAAAATTCCTTTCTGGTCAATAGGTTTACAGATTTTACTTTCCGTTTTACTTTCCCTTTTTACTTTCCTTTTTACTCTGAAAGCACCCTTATCAAATAATTGCACTGTACATGTACATAATTGTATAGTTCTCCACTTGTCTATCCGCTGGTCAGCGAGGTCAAGTTGCGGCGAGCGGTCAGCTGCGGTCGACGATATCGGGTGAGCGCGTCGGTATGGAAAATACCTTCGCTTCGCTTTCCACCCCTTTGCAGGGGAAAATACCCTCGCTTACACTCAACCTTTTTCGCAAAACGTTTATCATCTGCTAACCTATTACTTTGTTGTTCATTCAAGCTTCGCCAAATTTCCGTTGGGCCACCGTTAAAAAAATTTTATGGGCCGATTTTAAACGGATTATCCGCCGCTCTGATCGGCTGATTTTTTCTTTTTTGTGGTCATTATTACTTTTGTTTCCAGCTACGTGGGGTCACTCGAGTACAGCCGCTGGGGTCACCCGCCCAACGATACCAACAACAACAACACCTTGCAACAACAACAACCCCAACAACAACAACCGCAACAACAACAACAACAACAACAGCGACTTTTGATGGCCAATGCGTCCAACTATGACACGTCGACCACCACCCCCTCCATGCGATTACCGTTAACTGGTTGGCAAATTTTTAGAATTATTTTGAAAATTTAATTTTTTTTGGAAAACTAGATTTTTTAAAAGAATTGTTCTGAAACTTTTATAATGTTTTGGAAGTTGCCAAACTGAAGTCAAGTAATGAAAGACTGATTATTACGATCCAACAACTGTTGTTGAAATTGTTGTTAACTCTATTGGAATTGTTGTTGGGAATTAAGCAAAAATTATTTTAATATTATCAAAAAAAAACAAATTTTGCGATATTCATTGCAGTAAAGTTGAATTGAAATGGTCATTGGCTAGTGATTTCTCTATTTTTTTTTATAATTCTACCTCCAGGCATGAGCGGCAACGACCTGACCGGCACGCCCATACTCCATCCGCACAACCTATCCGCTCGTCCGTCCACACTATCCACTGGTTATCCTTATAACTCCCCATCCGCCACCCGCAAAAACACTTTCGGCTCCTCGTTGCTGGTCATGTCGCGCGGCGGCGGCGTGCGCCAGTCGCGGATGATGAAGCGGCGGCATCGGCTAAAAGTCTCCATCAAAAAGCGGACCTCGTCGAACTCTTTCAAGAAACGTGGTAATAAAGGCCGACAGGGCAGCGCTTCTAGCCAACATCGACCGTCGGTCAGTCCAAGTCCGACGAATCCCGTGCCGCCACCGCCGCCTCAATTCGCCGATCACCGCGGTTCGGCGGCATCCGGTTACTTCGCCGATTTGACGCCGACGCCGAATTCGTGATAATAAGGTGAATCCAATATTCAAAACTTTCGAGAAAACCGGTGCATTGAATCGGAAAATGACATTTTGAATAATGAATCATGGCAGCGCCTCCAGCCAACATCGACCGTCGGTCAGTCCAAGTCCGACGAATCCCGTCCCGCCACCGCCGCCTCAATTCGCCGATCATCGCGGATCGGCGGCATCTGGTTACTTCACCGATTTGACGCCGACGCCGAATTCGTGATAAAAATGTGACTTGAACAAAAAACTTTTTGATAAAATCGCCGGATAAAATGATAATACTGTATGTGTTACTGAAAATCTGGATAAAGAGCCCGACATGGCAGTACCTCCAGCCAACATCGACCATCGGTCAGGTCGAAACCGAAATGAACCGCCATCGAAGCCTCAATTCCGGTTACTTCGCCGATTTGACGCCGACG
>CAXIWR010000391.1:0-22500 GCA_964036265.1 Daptonema setosum | reverse complement strand
TGAGAAAATAAGGGAAGCCAAACTCAAATGAAGCTTGGTGAATGAATTCGTAAAATTGTCCACTGTATTTGACAAATAACTTTATTGTTAAGAAAACTTGCACATTTTTGCCCAAAAACATAAACTCAACGATCATTTTTTATTCAAATCTGAGATTATCTTTACGAACCTTTTGTGGATCGTGCATAAACGCTGTCTCTCATTTCTGACTCACTCAGTCGCGTGCTCATGCTACTCAAACTCATGTTTTTTTACTCAAAATTATAATAACCCCGTTTTTAAAAGTGCTTTTAAATAGTAAAAAAACACAGATATAAAACAGTGACTATTTTCAAATCCACACTTGACCCCGAGCGTTCAAACTGGAAACGAATTCAATAATCGAGGATCAAGATAAAGGTCTCAGATCCGTTCTATGAGATAATGTTACATGAATAAGCATGAGTGTTACAAGTAAGCGAAGTCGTAGGTTGCGAGTTTTATCTCAACTCCGCCATTTCAAGAAACATTCAAGCAGCTATATGTACAGTATGTAGAATACAGACATATGAACGTACATATGTATTATATATAGCTCGCTGAACCTAAACAATTATATATTTCGAAATGGGTTATTTGGAAATGACATTGAACTTACAAGTGACAGATGTGGTTTCTACTTCAAATTTTATAAAATCGCTTAGTTGAACAAATTCTAATTGGATTTTTTTTACTTTTTCTATACTAACTCGACAGGAAACGGTTTGATATCATAGTTAAATAAACTACAGATTTCTAACTTTTTATTACAGCTGATATTGATTGATTACTTGACTGATTGACTGACTGATAATCCATCGTCTTAGCTTACTTGCTACATTCCTGCTGACGTATCTGATAATATATCTGATAATACATATCTGTTCGACGAAAAATGGGATAATGAGTTTAAAAAACCATAGTAGGGTGTTTTTAGTATCAATGACAACGACTGAGTGAAAAATACTGTACAAGCTGATCTGATTGTTTTTGAAAAACCGAATAACAAATACAGTGAATTAAATTATTTGAAAAACTTTGTCAAATAGGAGACTAGCGAATTGAAAAATCTAAAAACACACCAAGCGAAAAATTAAGGAAGTACTTCAGAATAAGGTACTATAATTCACAGATTATAACTGAACAGCTACAGTTTTTCTGGACTTTCCGCTGAATTAGTGTTAAAATTCTCCAAAGAAAACAGATGTGATCGACGCATCTTCGTACACAATTCAAATTGGGGTGATTGCGTAACGTAACAGTAGTGTAACATTTTCCCATGCAACTTTATTCGTTACGGTGGTCAGTTTGATGGAAGTGTCCAAACTACTGAATGATAGGCGGAAATTTTTATTTATCAAGAAAATCTTTAATTTATAAATTTATCATGTCTTGTTTATCTCTTGATAAACCTGATTTATTGCTGAAACATTTTTATTGTTTCACCAACTGTGGAAAAATTCCTTACTTTTGATTGTAACAGTCATCCGCTAAGGGCAAAAATTCATGTTGCAGGTGGTCACGTTATGTTATGTTACGTTACGATGAAATGTTACGCTAGTTAATTGAAGATGAGCATGTGAGAATTCTGTCGCCGATCGAAAATTTCGATATACGCGCCCAAATTTTCTTTGCCGAAACTTTCGCATCATAAGAATCGAGAACATTTTATGGTGGAGGGTACAATATCGGGTTGATCATTATAACGTTGGCAAAGCATTTATTAAAATCTGCGAGACTGTTGTAAAAGATTTTCAATGTAAAAAAAATTCTTGTCATTAATTAAATTATATAACCCAAGCCCAACTCAGCCCACCAATCATTTTCGATATCCATTGTATTAAAGAAATTCGATTTCAAGGATATGAATTTGTTTTTTTGGGCAACTCCAGTTTTTAGTGCTGATAGAAGGAACAAAAAATGGATTCCGATTATGGTTCCTGGATTATGCAACATGATTACGTATGCGAGTTTGATGCTTTGTAGCCGATTTTTTTCGACGAACATCAAAACATTTTGGCGACGACAATAGCTGGCGATATGTTGCGATGCGATATGACAATATTTTGCGACAAAGATAAGTGTTACAAAAATTTCAATCGCGCCTGAAAAGTGAGCAAATCCATCAAAACCACACGTTTTCCCCGGTTTGCATTCACTTCTCCCCGACGTCTAAATTTGCGTTTTCATTTTGCGCGACCTTCAGTTGATTAAAGTCGTTAACTTACCGACTTTTGATCATTCAATCAGATTTCACTGTTTATCGACAAATTACCGCCGGATTTAATCTGTGAATAACCGGTGATTAGATCGTGGGATCAGATCAGACTGGATCAGATCAGATCAGACTGACCAACGGACGGGTTGGTCGTTATGGTTGCGTAAAATATACTTGTGAAATTTTGAGATAGAAAAAGTTTATTTTTTGCTGTAACTTTTTCAAGGAAAATGATTATTACATACTAAACCCTGGTTCCAGCAGCTCCATCGTTTCATCTGATTTCACAGTTTATCAACAAATTACCGCCGATTTTATCTGCACATTAACGGGGATTATATCGGGAATGACCGACCTGACTGACCACCAGACGGGGGGGGGGGGGATGGGGGGGGGTGATTGATTGATCATAATGACTGTGTGAGATAAAACAAAAAATTCTGCGAAAAACGGGACGGGAATTTTTTTTTATCTGATATCTCATTTGAAGACTATGAAAACGGGGATCAAAATGAAAAACTCAGAAGTTCTTTTAGATTTTTTCCGCAAATAGGTAGTTTTCGTGTACTAAACACATGTTCCAGCGCATTCGTTCTATCAGATTTCACTATTATAACGTTTGATGGCTGCTTATGACAAATTGAGATCCCGACTCTAGTACAGACACCATTACTAACTTCACGGTCGATGTCATTGGCGTCATTTGTAGCCTAATTATATTTTTACTGCAGACCTGAAAGACAAAACACCAAATTGGTTCAATAACTACAGCAATTTAACAGCGGTCTTTACTTAACATTCATATTTGGTAATTTGGCCAATTTTCGCCAGTCGTTTTTTTAAAGGAAACACGATTACATACTTTTGTTGCTGTTGTTGTTGTGGTTGTTGTTGTTGTTGTTGTTGTTTTTGTTGTTGTTGTTGTTGTTGTTTTTGTTGAACAACCTTGCAGTAACTTTTTGGGTCATGAAGTACGAATTCGAAACGTTATTTCGTCAAAACAATCCACGAAAACTCTTTTTTCTTTGAAATGCACTCACCCAGATTGGTGTTGTGAATTCCTTCGTTTAAAATCGTAAGAACAACGAACTTAATTTTACCCCCTAACTACAAGTACATAAAATACATATGTTAAAAGATACAAAAAAGAAAAATATGCATTAGGGTGAGGTGAATTTGTGGAAGTCGTTCATTACTTAATGGTATGTTCCTTAAATCCATCAGCTATCTTTCTGCTGATTCCAACTGGCGACGAAGCTCTGGCCATTGGAGAACACTAACGACAACCACCCAAAACTGACCGTTTTGAATTAGTATTCACGTATCACTTTGTCTACTAATTACGTACATTGTTGTTTTATGAGGGCGGGGAACCCCTACCCAACTTTTGGGGTAACGACAGCCACTGAAAACCAGCAGATCTAGTTTCAGTCTCATGTTTCAGAGGGGTCGATAGATAATAAAAACGAGGTGCAAATAAGATCCTATTGGGCGTGAGCCGTAGCTGGGAGGGGAGCACTCAGTCGCTCCGCTCCTTCGCATTAACATAGAAGATAAATATTTATTTTGCCGTTCCTGTTCATAATTTAGTCAGTTTCCCGAATTTTTTTTGTACTTTGAAAACAATAGCCTGGTCGTTCGTCAAATTCAGCGAAAAGAAAACTCATGCTTTTCAGGCACATACAGGTAAGTAACGAACAAGTTCAACAAATTCACCTCACCCTGTTGAAATCTATCCATTTTAACTCGAACGCGTGAACGCTATGCAGCCATTATGTGGGAGTGTGTAGATGGAAACTTTCCGGAAAAACGTAGAACACGATCGTTCCTAGAAAAAATTGGCTCCTCAGAAAAATTGAAAAATGATCTCCTAAGGTTATGCACGTGAGAATATCAACTTTTTGACGGAATCAGTGGGAGTTATGTACAGGATGGCTCAGAAAAAACGTGGCACTTTTGAACAAATATTGCAAAAGTTGTAGAAAAGCTATGACACTGCGGTTTAGCGCATTTGATAGAGGACGTTTTGACTTCAAAATTGATATGTGACTGAAATTAAATTCAGCTTTTATTTGCTTTTACAGGTGAGTTTCAAAAAATACACCGAATTCGGCAATAAATAGAGCTTTCTGTGTTTTTCACTTTAAAAAAGTATTGTATAAACAGTAGAAAACGTAAATATAGATGTGAAACAGATAAAAATAAAAAAACACCGTTATTAGATTTTTTTAGTCACTGAAAAAATTGAGTTGGATTGGTTATTGAGGACGGTGACTACAGCGGGCAGGCACTGCGGCATGAACTCGTAAAAAATCATGCCGTTACAAAATATTTCATAAAATAAAGCCGGTTGACTTTATAGATGAACAATAATATCTTTTTTTCAACAACAAACCAATGTTATTAAATTATAAAACCAAACAAGTAGTAAACGAAGCAGAGCACACGAAACACACACACACGCACGCACTCAGTTAAGTTTTGTTTCAAAAGGCGCGCATTTACTAATGTTTACGCCGTTGCCGCTGTAGGCGTACAAACCTAATAATATGACATCATTTTTAAGTCAAAATGTCTTCTCTCGAATGCGCTATACTGCATTGTCATAGCTTCTCTACAACTTTCACTATATTGGTTCAAAAGTGCCACGTATCTCAATTTTCGGCATTCATGTTTTCTGTCGCACACGGAACTAGACGAGATAAATGTTCTAAACACAGGACAACACACGAATTTTCTGATAAGAAGAGTTCAAAAACATAGAACAGCACAACAACTTCCTGTTTTCGATGGTAATCGGACGTTAGACCTGAATCCATGAATTGACGGCACCTGCCTGGCGAATCCGAATTTCCGGATATCGATGTCTCAAGGTTTGTTTTGACCACAAGTTCAGGATCAGAGTGGGTAGAACAAGTTGTGAGTGTGACCCGCTATTCGCTACCTCAGTTTCAATATGGTAACTGTTGTAAATAATAAACAAACAGGTTTTCCAAATTTAACCTTTACTTATGAGCAATTTTATTTTGATTAGCAAATTACATTTGAAATTCCGCCATGATTGAGTTAGTTTCCATTAGTCGTAAAGAATACCGACAAAAAATGGCACGCATTACAATTCAATCTCATTAATATATGCCATCGTACTCGTTGATTGAAGTAATCAACCACAGTAATACTAATGTTTTTGAGTTCTGTTCAGGTCATCATTACTGTAATGTATGTACATACATGCATGATTACACGTACTCACATAATCTTTTACATACATAGTTAAATTTATAAAAAAGAATACTCGTTGAAATGCAAATTTTGAAACACAGCCGAAATCACCTGTCACAATTCACATGTCACACATCGAATGTGACTACTGTTTTTTTTATTAAAGACGTAGCAAAAAGTCACATTTGCATGGAACATTTTGCTCAATGGCGAAATCCAAAAATAGAACTCAACCACAGTATCACTAATGTTTTTGTGTTCTGTGTATACCATCATTACCGTAATTACCATCATTAATGTACAAAGAATCCTTACGATAAGTACTGTACGCACTCACATCATGTTATTCGCACACCACATAATGTTTTTGTAGAAAAATTCCAACAGTATGAAACATTATTATAATCTTTTTGGAACAGATTCCTATTAGTGTGAATGATATTATTATTCATATAAAACGGCATTTTTCCTACTTCTGCATTCTGAGATCTACATTTAAAAAGTTATTACGGTATTACATATTGCATTGATCATTGCTTTTGTCATTCACATGTGTTTGAGTTGACATGTTTTGAGACAAAATACTTAGAGATAAAATCTCTAAAACCATCTCATGTTCAGTCTTATATAAAAACGCGCGATTGTTCATTCATTCCAAACCAGCACAATTATCAACAAATCCCATTTTCTTCGTGATACAGTGACTAAGACAAAAGATTCAACTGAACGGTGTATGGTTATTGCGTGACTCTGTTGTACATGATGAGTTGCTGAATGCAACTGCTTTACGAGTACCTAACAGAGTGATTCTTTAAAATCCCGGATCAAAGATCCTGGGTTTTTCGCCATTTCCCGTCAGTGTATTCAATCTCTCTGGTCACTACGGAAACATCATCCTGATAACGTGTTAACGTGCCTTGAGGAGAAGAAGTCCCAGCAAAAAAAGTCTTTAACATTATTACCATGCACCCAATGGATCTCTTTAATACCAACCGCGTGCCACTGTTCCCACGGGTAAGATAGGCGGACGAGCCTACCTATAAAAAGCAACAGAACACTTCTAAAGACGGGCGAATCGGTAGTTTCTTAGTCGTTTTACCTATAGCTGGGGAACCGAAATCATTTTTACAACATGCCAAAGAAGGGTAGTTAAAAAGGTCTGTCTTCCTTTATCACCCGCTGGTTAACCTTACCGAGCTGTTATTGAACATGATGCGGACACCTTTTATAGGATAGTGTTCCACGCACTAGCGGACGAGGGAAGAACAGAAAAGTGGAATTCCATCTCTTTGGCTGTTTCAAAAAGTAGAATTTGTTCCCTAAGGTGTAGGTAAAATTGGCTGAAAACTGTCGATTCACCCCTCTTTGACGAAGTTCCCCTCCCTTTGCGAATTTAACTCGTACGCCAGGGGATCCACGTATGTAAACATAAAATACCCAATGTTTACGCCATTTAACAGGTTGAAGCCTTGAGAGGTGCCAAACGAGTTCCCTGTTCTGGCAAACTTTTTGGCGGTCAAACTTTTTTAGGCTGAACTTTTTAGGGTCGACATTTCTCAAGGTGTTGCCAACCTGACTGAGCAGAAATTTATCGAATGGCTTCGAACCCGATGCCGTCCGTGATTTCTGCCGATTTTTTATAATTGGCGTATCCACTTGTTTTACTGCTTGTACCTGTACATTAAGAAAGAAAAAAGGTAAAGACGCTTTCGAGATTCTAGTGAAAAATGCAATACCATTTTTGCTCAGACTATGAAACATCAAATCCAAATTTGGTTCACAAACTTGTCTAACGTGAATGACGGTGATTGGGCCACACCTCAACCGGCCAATCATCATCACCCCAGTTTAGCCAATCACATGAAAGAACAGCAGAGTAATGAACTAGCTTGTGGCCCAACATCTGAGTTCGGTGTAAAAGGATGTGTTTTACGGGCTATGATATTTTTTATTAATCAGAAATTGTTTATTGTCTTTGTATGCTTTTGTTTGCCTTAATTTTGAACAAAATTGGCATTGATTTCACCCAACAAAATTCTCAACCTGGTTTTTTCATTGTCTGAGCAAAAATGGTACATCATATTTCACTAGAATCTCGAAAGCGTCTTTATACGATGTTATCCTGAAGAAATGTTAGTCTCTCTTAACTGAGTAAACTTACCGCTAACTTATTCCCAATGGCGTTTCGGTTATATGGCCCATGCATTTTACTCATCGGGCAAAATAGCGGGCCTTTGATATTATTTTCTCCTAACCAACTGAAAATGCTATAAATAGCTTCTTGAAATTCTAGTGAGAAAATGACACGTTAACTTGTCCAACCCGGGTAACACCAACTGAACATGATGATTGCATGTTATAGCATACGGCTGTTGGGTTGAGTTGAGTCGACCAGACGGCTATTATGCATCATTTTCTCTTACATTTGATGCAGCTAATGATTCAAAGTTGGAGTTGTTAACACCACAACTTTTCACTTGAATCCCAGGTAGTCCTTTAGTTGCGGGTGTGTGTTCATTGGGAAGTAAGGTAATGACTGCATAAATACCAGTAAAATCGTACCATTATGCAGCGTTTTTGATGCCAATAACCCATAAAAAAACCCCTGTTCCTTCGTCGAAAAACGTCTATTTTGAGTCAACTGAGCCAATCTGACCTGGCAGTAAGATATCCTTCATAAGTCAGTTGTAACTTCTTTCGATTTTTTTCCGTGAAACATTTCATGTTTCGTTTTTAAGCATTCCCTTACGTAAGAGTTCTCCCTATTTTGATGTCGAACCGGTTTTGAAACCCCATCGTGACATTAAAGAGGTTTACAGAATATGTAGTTAACGAAAAAGCTGGTATTATATCAACCATTAACTGGGATTAAGAGGTAATATACCAACCATTTACCAGAAAAATTTCTTCTATTTAAGATGAGGGAGCGTATTTTTTTCCGTACCACCTGTCAAAGGATCAATCACGCGCGTTTTTTCGGGACCACCCTGTATGTTTGTACAGCATCTGGCGGTCGAGTCAAATATCCAACAGTCTAATCAAAGAGGGAGAAATCGGTACTTCTGGCAACTTTTTATGCTTTTTAAGAAACAAATTTGGTTTTTTGAGTTCGCCAGAGAGGGAATATTTCCATTCAATGACGAACGAGCCGATTGTCCGAAGAGAGAGAAACTTTTTTTCTAACACGGTAAATCTGCTGTTATTAAACCGTTTTACACATGTAAATAAATCTTAAAGAGCCAATTCTACGTTTTATAACTCCCAAAAAGGAAGGAATTGCAAACTTTCGTTCATCTATTGTTTAATAGATAATCCCACTTTTCCCTCAACTCCTTATCCGCTAGTACCGACAGCTGCCAGCAAGTAATCTGAGCTATCCGTCTCAATATGGCCAAGTGAACGGTCAGAGGGTCAGACTTGAATAGTCGCCAGTTCATGGTCACACTGGGCATGCGAGCCAAACTTCCAAAGGGAGGAAAATTTCCCCAAAAGGGGGGAAAGACATAAATTAGTTCATTTTGATTCCACCCTAAAGAACAAACTCTTCTTTTTGAAACGGAGGCCATGAGGGGGGAATTTCACTTTTCCCTCCCCATCTCGTCCGCTAGTGAGAGATCATGAATCAAACTTGTGTCATTAGCTCGGAGGAGACTAAATTTTAATACGTTTTACTGTTTTGTTATTTTCATTTATCAAGTTACTTATTAGTTTGTCACTATTAGTTTTTTATCTGTGTGTGCTTCTCGTAATCTGAGCTATCTGTCTCAATATGGCCATGTGAACGGTCAGAGGGTCAGACTTGAATGGTCACCCGTGTCATTTATCAAACATTATACAAGTATCTGACATTTTGATGGCGTCATCAGCTCTTAACCGTATAACAGCTCTCAGCTGATTACGAGACGGTGTGTTTTGACTACGGTGTTTTCTTAGAGTATAATAAAAGAAGTCTATACAGTCATATAATTTGAAACAGAAGGATAGGAGGTAAGGAACATATAGGTTTCCAATGTTCCGATAACTTATGATTTCACCGTTATTTATATATATTTGTGTCTTTGATTCCGTGTGTTGTTTTTGCATTACGGTCTTGGTAACCGGACTTGAATGGTCTCTGGTATCAAACTATTCAAACAGTGTACATGAATCAAACTATTCAAACAGTGTACATGAATCAAACTATTCAAACAGTGTACATGAATCAAACTATTCAAACAGTGTACATGAATCAAACTATTCAAACAGTGTACATGAATCAAACTATTCAAACAGTGTACATGAATCAAACTATTCAAACAGTGTACATGAATCAAACTATTCAAACAGTGTACATGAATCAAACTATTCAAACAGTGTACATGAATCAAACTATTCAAACAGTGGACTTGAATGGTCTCTTGTATCAAACTATTCAAACAGTGTACATGAATCAAACTATTCAAACAGTGGACTTGAATGGTCTCTTGTATCAAACTATTCAAACAGTGTACATGAATCAGCATATACGTCATCAGCTGTGATTTACATTTCATTGCTACATAATTGGTCGGGGAGGACTCAGGAGAAGGCACGCCCGTTTTGGAGATTTATTCACTATCCGTTTCTTTAATTATCTGTATGTGAATTTCGCACACCGGCGGACGAACCAAACTTCCAAAGAGGGGGGAATTTTCAGAAATCTGGCCATTTCATTTTAACTACACCTTAGGGAACAAAATGCACCTTTTAAACTTGCCAAAAAAGGGGGGATTCCGATTTTTCCCGCATTTTCCCTCCTTTTCTCGTCCGCCAGTGATAATGATCCAGGTCAGTTTTGAATGGTTCAGGATTCATGTATCATTATTCATTTTTGTGTATACCATTTGACTGCGTCATAAATAAGTTCCGATCTGTAAATCATTCCCCATTGATTATCAGACTGATTTTTCGAATACGTCTGGGTTCTGTGCAAGTTCTCACATACAGTATCCATGGGTCCGCAGAATTAGCGCAATTTCAGAATTTCCTAGACAATGTAGAAGACTAGACCAGCCGATTGCATTGGAAACTCCGTTTCTGTCCATGCTTAGCTGCTAATCAGGCTAATTACTACGGGTATGGTCTACTTGTTCTCTAGATTCTTGTTTTGCTCATTATTCCTTGCCATTTGGAGCATGTTGATTAGGAAATCAGTGATTACGAATATGTAAAAGAAGTCACACAATAACTTCGGTTTAATATCAAATAAATTCGCTTAAAAACTGAACTTTTGACTGCGCTCGTGCGTTTATAGTCACTGAATCAGCTGCACGTGCAGTCTGCAGTTGCACGTTTGCAGTTGAAACCACGGCGTATACTTTCACTTTTATGGTCGAAAAAAACTTGTCAAAAATTACGAGTAAAATGAAATACATGAAAAATAAAAAAAATCTTATACAGTGCAATACGGAACACCATTATTTCACATAACCAGAACAAAATTTATTCATTTAAATAACGGATATCCTAGTTACGGACATCCTAGTCTGAGGAAAATCAACAAACAACGATTCAGCGTTCATTCGACTCTCCCACTCTTGACTTTTCTTCCATCATCACAACCGATATTCGTGAATCCAGAACGTACCGTAACCCACGAATCGCAATCCATACAACATCTCCCAAATTCCTTCGAATTTTCTGTACCACACCTGAACGATGTTCCCACGAGTATCATCATTGGAAGCCATCCAGCATGCCATGGCACAGTCAGGTGATCCATCCCACGCGGAGTCTGCCACGGGTGGTTCTTCCATGTACGCGGGAGTACCCAAGTTCACATTCACTCGATGGTGGTCGCACTTTCTGGCACAATCGCGGAATACGGAACAAACACGTATTCTCATGGAGCAAAATCAGTTTCTCCTACTGATTCTCGCTGTCGGCATCTGCGTGCTCGTCGCACTCGTGTTGATCGTCGTGTTGATTTCGTGGTGAGTGAGTGAGTGAGTGAGTAAAAGAGTGAGTGAGTTAGTAGGTGAGTGAGTGAGTGAGTGAGTGAATGATTGAGTGAGTGAGTGAGTGAGTAAAAGAGTGAGTGAGTTAGTAGGTGAGTGAGTGAGTGAGTGAGTGATTGAGTGAGTGAGTGAGTGAGTGAGTAAAAGAGTGAGTGAGTTAGTAGGTGAGTGAGTGAGTGAGTGAGTGAGTGAGTGAGTGAGTGAGTGAGTGAGTGAGTGAGTGAGTGAGTGAGTGAGTGAGTGAGTGAGTGAGTGAGTGAGTGAGTGAGTGAGTGAGTGAGTGAGTGAGTGAGTGAGTGAGTGAGTGAGTGAGTGAGTGAGTGAGTGAGTGAGTGAGTGAGTGAGTGAGTGAGTGAGTGAGTGAGTGAGTGAGTGAGTGAGTGAGTGAGTGAGTGAGTGAGTGAGTGAGTGAGTGAGTGAGTGAGTGAGTGAGTGAGTGAGTGAGTGAGTGAGTGAGTGAGTGAGTGAGTGAGTGAGTGTGAGTGAGTGAGTGAGTGAGTGAGTGAGTGAGTGAGTGAGTGAGTGAGTGAGTGAGTGAGTGAGTGAGTGAGTGAGTGAGTGAGTGAGTGAGTGAGTGAGTGA
This sequence comes from Daptonema setosum, assembly GCA_964036265.1. Lineage (NCBI taxonomy): Eukaryota > Metazoa > Nematoda > Chromadorea > Monhysterida > Xyalidae > Daptonema > Daptonema setosum. Next base: position 10,485 of record CAXIWR010000391.1, on the reverse strand, counting down.
GTGAGTGAGTGAGTGAGTGAGTGAGTGAGTGAGTGAGTGAGTGAGTGAGTGAGTGAGTGAGTGAGTGAGTGAGTGAGTTAAAGGTACACGAGTCACAATTTCCGAATCTATAGTCTACCAAGCAATGAAACCAACGAAGAAAAAAAATGTTTGTTCATCTGTTTTAGTTTCAGTCAGACAAAAAAGTCCTAATTACAGAAATACAGCCTTGCAATGTCTCCCACAATAATGGTATTCTCATAATTAAATTCAAACATCACGATGATCATTTTTTAACAAAGGTGTAATTTATGCTTACCTAGAATTTAGATTTTTGCAATAAACCATGTGTTTGCTTGTTGAGGTCCATGAATCAGAATTCAGGATGATGTCATGTCAACATCTGGTCAACTTTGGGAAACAGTAAGCAACAACGGCATGATTAGCATAAACAAACATGCGTGGTACAGACATCAACCGATACACCTTTGTGTGATACGCTTTACGACGTCTGACCGAATGGCCAACAACGCTTCGCTTCATGCTGACTTGCTGTTTAACAGTTCGCATTTTCGTCTTCGTATCAAACTGTTTCAAGAGAATCAGACTTACAGAACCCGATGATAGAAAAATCACACTAACCTAATGTTTTCAAGGAACTTTTCCGGGAGCTTTTGTGCTTGAATTTATATTTCTTAGCAATGATTACGTTTCAGAAACACAATGCTGTGGGTATGGTTTTGTGTATTGATGATTGGCAAGGTACAGTCATGTGGATATAACTACGGAGGATTGGACTGCTACGAAGAGTATGATATGACAAGTATCATTGCTGGTTGGGTCACTCACCCAGTAACTCACTCACTCATGCATTAACTCCCACACTCACACACTCACTCACTCACTAACTCACTCATTCACGCAGGCTTCGAACACGACCGCCAAGAAGATCGCAGATAATACTGTAAATCTTCGGGTGGTTGGTGTGCCAAAATCAAAGGATTCGGTGTTATGACGGCCCCAATACCTCAAATTGGAGGACTTCCGGTTCCGCAAAATTCACAACCATTTTTCAGTTACAATCCGTCTCTCTTCGATCCAAATAATCCACTATATCAACCATTCCCAGGTGAGTAAAAACGTGGATAAGTGAGTGAGTGAGTGAGTGAGTGAGTGAGTGAGTGAGTGAGTGAGTGAGTGAGTGAGTGAGTGAGTGAGTGAGTGAGTGAGTGAGTGAGTGAGTGAGTGAGTGAGTGAGTGAGTGAATGAGTGGGCAAGAAAATTCGTGCCTGATGGTCAGGTGAACTCTTTTTTTACCACTCGTAATACAATGAAAATTGTTTTTAGTACAAGGGCCACCAGGTCAGCAAGGACAATCTGGGTTCAACCATCTCTTGAACAACATCCCGGACTCGTTTGTTCGGTTTGACGGCACGATTCGACAGTGCGTGACCAACTATCAGGGTCAGGGTACTTGGTTGTCTTACTTTGTGTCAGTTATACAGTTGGATCTAAAAAAAATACGCAGATACATAAGAACGTACATAGCTTAGTTTAGAAGTGATCGATAGCAACTTTTTAATGGAACATCAATTTTGAAGCTGTTATTTTCAGCCCAGCAACTCTGTAATTCCATTGGGGAAACGTGCAGCAATGTTGACACATTCGCCATATTCCGGGGCAATTTACAGGTTGATACATTGTATAATGACTAAATCAATTATTTAATTATAATAAAGAAATAAAATTATTATTGCGATATAGAGCTAATGAGATATTAACTATTTGTTTACTTAAAATATAATATGTTTTGAAACAGATATGCTTAGGTTGACGAATTATCTTATCACTTGTTTGACTGTCGGATCAATTGATTAACTGCCTGATCACTTGATTGGCTGTCTGATCACTTGATTGGCTGTCTGATCACTTGATTGGCTGTCTGATCCCTTGATTGACTGTCTGATCATTTTGATCGAATGTTGACAAGTTATAGGTTTGCTGCTGCAGTGATGATTGGTGCAATGACTCGACACATTTACAAGTGGCCAGAACCACATTCGTGCTCATCATCATATCATTCATCTGGTGTATCGACATTTGGTGGTTTTAGCCACTTATTAATTGACTTGATACATTCCTTATCATGTGCTTGTTAAACTAACTTGTTTTTATTGCAATTTTACATACTTAGTCTATATTAAAACTGTTATCAGTGATCTTTGTTCTGGTATTTTGAATGTTGTGGTGGTTTTATATGTAAGCGTGTGTTGTTTTTATATTTATATATAACCGACTACCCGAATGTTATTTGGCGGTGAACTCCGGTGTTTTTAATGATCGAATGAACGCTTTTGAAGTGACACGACAAGACGACATAACGACGACGACGACAACGCGATATGCATAATAATGTATAGTGGATCACAATGTACAGGGTGTCCCACTTAAAAGTCCGGTTTTGTTTTCGGCATAACTTTTGCAGTGTTCAACGGTTTTCAAAAATTTTAAAGTCGTTCGAAAGACAGTTCTTGAAATTTTTGTTTGTTTAAAACAAATTTGAATTTGGACATTTTTTCCGGTAGTTACGCCGTTTTTACGAAGACACCTAATTTTACCATTGAAAAAATTAGTTTTTCCAAAAAAATTTAAATTATTTTTTTAACTCGAAATGTTTTAAAACCCGATTTTTCTGCTTATTTTCTTTTGATTGTAAACCAAAGAATATGATTTATTGTTGTTCGCGAATATTTTTCGATATTTCTTGCATTTGCGCAAAAATGTGGAGTCTTAGTGAAAACAGTCAAAGAGGACTTTCATTTGGTTCAAAAAAAGGTTCATTAGATTTTATTGAAATATTAAAGGAATATTTGTGATCTTCTTACTAAATATAAATAGTCTGACATGCAGAAAGACGATATGAGTTTAATTTATAGATCAAACATGAAGAAAAGGTAGAGGAAAAAACCTAATTTATCGCCAAAATAGGGTGTTTCCGTATAACTGGCATAATTAACGGAAGAAATGTCCAAATTCAATTTTGTTTGCAGCAAACAAAATTTTCAAGGATTGTCTTTCGAATGACGCAAAAATTTTAGAAATCCATCTAACACTGCAAAAGTTATACCAAAAACAAAACCGGACTTTTAAATGGGACACCCTGTACATGAATCAAAGGGTGTATTGCACGGGTGCCCGATTCGAAGGCTCGCTACCTGATAGTCACTTATCTTTTAAAAATCATTTTGCTTCTCAGAAAAGTTTATCTGCTAAAACATCACTGATTGAGTGTATTTTAAACAAGTGACTGCCAACTACCGATTTTTTTGTCCAATGAAGGACGTTTCAAAAAAAGTAAAGCTCATTTTGAACGAGCCACACAGCGCTCAGTGTTGAGTTGAGTACACTGTTTTGATGTTGAGGTGGTGTTTCGATTGTGTGTTGGGGTGATGATGACCGAGAGCGATGAGTATAATATACCAGAGTATAGAAACCAATGCACTTTGTACCATCGGGTCGTTGTGAGAGGCTGAGGGCTTAATAGCCCGGGGGCAGCCTTGGGGGTGGGCAGTGGTCGCAGCCGCCATCCTGTCCAGGGGCACCTGAAAGACAGAACAAATCAGGTAATGATCAATAGAAATCAAAAATAAGTAAATTGTGTTGTCAGAAATGAAAGATGAATGTTTTAAAACTTGAGATGTTGATTCAGAGGGTAATAACACGAACCTTCGGGTCCGACGGGTCCCTTCTGTCCGGCCAGACCGGGCAGTCCAGGGTCTCCGGCATCACCAGCTGGTCCGGGTGGTCCGTTCTCTGATTTGCCTGGGGTACCTTGAGCTCCCTGGTCTCCGACTGGGCCGGGGCGTCCGGGCTGTCCCTTGGGTCCAGCTGGGCCGGGCACTGGCTTGACAACACCGGGTGGGCCGGGTGGGCCGTTGGGGCCGGGGCGACCGGGGCGGCCGGGGGGTCCCTGTCAAGTGAGGAAAATAGTTTGATATTGGATTTGTGATAAGAAACTACAAATTATATGTATGCTGAAGGTATAATGTGAACTAACGACTGGTCCAAGCATACCCGTCTCTCCGGGCTTGCCATCGTTTCCGGGCTCTCCGGGTGGGCCGACTGGTCCTTTGGGTCCCTGTGATCCCATTTGTCCCATGGGGCCGGGAGGTCCTGGTGGGCAGATAATGCATGGTTCGGGTGCCTCATCAGCGGGCAGGATCTTGCCATCTTGACCGTCTTTGCCGTTCTTTCCGGGTTTGCCATCCTTGCCAGCATCTCCGGGCTGTCCTTCGGGGCCGGCTGGGCCAACCTTGCCCTGTTGGCAGGTGCAGCCTGAAACATGACTTGTTTGGTGAAACTTATCAACTGAAGATGTTGTTTGTCATAATTTTAGTATGAGCACAAAAAAGATACATAAAAGATACAATACAAAAAAACACAATACAAAAAAAGTAACGAACAAGCGCCAGTTGCTCCAGCGCCGTTGCCGCCCTGGAAGATGTTGGATCCGGGGTTGAGCACGGGAATGCCTCCGTTGACGCCGCCACCGTTGCCTCCGAAGCCACCACCGTTGCCTCCGAAGCCACCACCGTTGCCCCCAAAGCCGCCTCCATTACCACCGAAGCCACCCTGACCGGGCTGACCACCGGCACCACCAGCATAAGCACTGAAACAAGTACGTTTATTAGTGAAAAAGTGAAACGGTAGTTGAAAGAATCTCTTATAAAAAGTGATAATGATGAATGGCAAACATGATAAAAGAGATGCTTGATGTTGTAGACTAACTTGGCAGCACTGCCGGAGTCATCCAGCCACTGGCCGAACAGCCAGGCTCGCTTGTGACGGCTCTGTCCCTTGGTGTGTCGCAGGGCCTCCACTTCAATCCACATTTCACGCGCGCGTGACTGAAGAGTTATTGGGAGTCAGGTATGTAAGTAAGTGTACTAGTAAGTCAGTGAGTGAGTGCGAAAGTGAGTAAGTGAGTTTGCTTGTAAGTGAGCGGTTAAATAAGTGGTTGAAAAGCGAGTGAGCGAGTGGTATTTTGGTGATGAACGCATAAGAATATATACCAAAATGTTATGGGAAGTTAATAAAAAAATTACAAGTTCGAAACTCCAAGTATAACAATGTAGTTACTAACTTTGCAGAAGTCAGTCTCGGCGAGCATGTGACTCTGTAGTGACTGTACGTAGTTGTATACCATTGGCAGGCTGATGACACAGGCCACGACGGCCACAGTGGACACGACCACGGCACCGAAGGCCACCTTGCGCATGCGACGCAGCTCTGCATCTTCGGACACCGACATCTTCTCGTACTCGACCATGATCGTGCTGTATTCGGTTTTAGACCGTCTGAAAATACAGAGTTGAATAACCATGGCATCAATGGAAATACATAATGAACCACAATGACGAAACACCGAATATACAGTTACATAGTTATTTGACATTTGATCGAAACAATGGCAAGGGCAATGGGTTCACACAAACGACCAGTGACCGATTGTCTGAATGCTGACAGTCGATCGACTGCTCACTAAATACCAGACTGTCCACCGAATGATTTTAAATGAAATGACTGTTTGATGACTGACTGAACGACTATTTGACTGTTTTGGATGACACGAGTGCTTTACTGTATCCAAACAATGAAATGATATTGTTGATGTGGTGTGCATATGGTTATATAGTCGCACGTCCAAATCGGGGCCACTCAGCCACAGCCAGATTCATCGACAGCATCGCTCGCCTGCATCCACTTCGCTCATCCATCCATCCATCCCAACCAAACGCTCGCAGCATATCACTTTTTGCTAGCCAGTCGTCGTCATTGAGTAGTTATCCATGTTATACGGTTATACGGTCACAGCCATCCAGCTGCACCAAATCCGAAACCAGCTGAACGCGTTTTCGTGCACACAAAAAGTGCGTGCGTTATAACGAAACGCGTGATTGCGTGCATGCTGCATGCTGCATGCACTGTTACATGCACTTAATCCGGGCGCACGCACCGCCGTCTTTCAAGTCGAATCGCTGATTGTTTGTTGGCGATCAAGCATCTAATCGAATCCAACACGATGATGCACTGTAAAAACAATACGTTATATTGCGATGATGGCAACAGCAACCATAGAAGGAGGGGTCTGCCATTAGATCGCAATGTTTTCGTAACCGTTTGACATGACGTGCATTTAGGGACGGGGGTGTCCCCCTCCCTTGACGTACAGTCCCCCCCCCCTTCCGACGATTGAAAAAAAACGGTGAGCGACGCCGGACGACGTCGTTGAAATGTATTGTATTGTATGGGATAATGATATTGTACGTACACTGATGCACTTAACAACGCGTATTATCAAATTAACCCGAATTAATGCGACATACCGCAGCGTGTAAATGATGCGATAATAAGAATTTCACACGAGCGCGATATCAACGCTGCAACGGTGCGGCGGCCGCTTTTTTCGGTTTCATAGAGAATTCGTATGGATTATTTTGGATTTGATCTCGTTGATTCGCATGATTCGATCAAACGCGCTTTCGCTCTCGGCATCGTTCGATGCGAATTTCCCTTTTCAATGAAAACGGTAAAAGGGTGGATTGAGTTGAGCCCATTGTGATGGCCTAACCAGGCGTGCATAATCATTATGGATGCGCTTTCGGTTTTGTTACAATTGATTATAATAGCGCATTCAGGGTAATGAGACCGTATCAGTACTTGTAGTGACATTTGATGGGTGGTCGCTGGTGGGTGGAACGCCATTTACAGTCACTCTGCTTATTGTCCGTCAGTCGGTCACTCAGTCAGGTAATCTGGGAGGTAGGCGGAGAGCCGATGTGGTAATCAATCTGTCATATAGTCACTCAATCAGTCAATTAGTCAGTGAATGAGTAAGTGAGTGAGTGAGTGAGTGAGTGAGTGAGTGAGTGAGTGAGTGAGTGAGTGAGTCAGTTAGTTAGTTAGTCAGTCAGTCAGTCAATCGGCCAAGCAATCAATTAACCAGTTAATCCGTCAGTCTGTCTCTTAATCAGCCCGTTTACTTCATTAGGTTTTTTTCTGTCATCTATTTGTCAATCAGAAATACCAAATCAGCCTTTCAATTTGTTAGACATTAAATCGCTGATTCACTCATCTGATCTTTCCTGTTGCTGATGCGATGCAACTTTTTGTCTATTTAGGATAGGAATTGCCGCTGATTTGGTAGAGTTGTGATTGAGATTTGATATTCCACATACATTGTAGTTCCACATTTATTCTTTTGTTGGTCATCAGTGTTTTTGCAACTGAAATACAGCATTTTTTACATTGCATTTTTTGTGTCGTTTCCTGGCAACCTTTTTGTCATATGGATTTTTTATCAGTGATTTAGTGAACTTAACAGGAGATCTCAAAGCTCTATTAACCTGGTTGCTCGCAATATTTATTTATTGGATGAGCTGGTTATCTCATTAGGTTTCGGTTTGACAATTGGAATGAATTCACAGCGTTTCGATACATACAAAAGTTTTTAAGTCACTCGTAAATCATGTTATTATAAATAATCGTTACCTGTCTTAAACAAAAAAAAACTAAAATAAAGCCCATAATATAAAAAAAATCACAATATCTGAATTATGTCATTGTTTACCTGCTTAAAAACATTTGTAATAATGTACAATTTTGTTCAGAAATTTCACGATGGTTGGTCTATTAGAACACGAAAACTTTCCACATGCCTGTTTACATGGTATAAAACCCAAAAAAAATAACCACAATTCAGATCAAAATAATCATTTAGTTTTTAATGTTTGCGTTGGCTTTTTTGTGTGCCGACGCCGAGTCGCACGTTTCATCACCTAACCGTAAAAACAATCCTAAAATCGGTACAGGCTGAAAAACTGCAGTTAACGGATAATAACTGTGACATCGTGTTATACAAGTAGAATATTCAAACGTGTATGTTATAAATACTCGTTAACAAAATAGAATGATAATAGAGTTGGTTTAAATATTTAAAAATCGTATATATTGGGTTATAAATAGATGATATTTACAAATAAACCATGTGAATCAAATAAATATGGGTGACAGCTCTGTTGAGCTACACAAGTCAGACCAATATTTTTGCAGCGAATTCGCTAAAATTAAGCATTTTTTGAATGATTCAGTTCAGAAAGGATATAAACTACTGAAAAATAAAGAATAAAAATATACATGAATAACAAGAATCCATCAATCTATGTATGATAAGATATGCATAGTTCATACATAAAGTCATTATTTTTCATAACCCACAGTATGATATGTCAAGAAGATACTTATGCAAATATTCAGCTCAGAATACTTGTAAACCAAAACTTCCGAACCGACCACTATTTCAACTACTCGGTGTTACGTATAGTATTCAGCTTTCACTACGTAGTTCCAGTGCATTCACATTGTGATCTATTAAAGTAAAGTCGATGTTTTTTGTTCAATCAATGATTCTTATGAAAAGGACACGTTGTTCTTGCCCGTTTTAATGTGATGCGATAACTTTCCTGGTTTCTTCCTCATCATCATATCTCTTCGGCAACGGTCTACCCACTGCATTGATATCGTCATCGAATCGGACATCTCTCATCGTCGTCACCGTCTTCGGTCGTTTGGCCCGTTCAGCCTCCCGTTCGGCCTCCTCCTTCTTGCGGATGAACTCGAGTGGGTCGGCCTTGGCCTGCCACCAGAAGCTCGCATATTCGGGCCACGGTTTGAAGTTGTAGCACGGAATCATGAACTGTAAAATAGAAACATGTTAGTTTCGATTGTTGGCATTTAGTCAGACTCAGTCACTTCCGGTGGGCTGGCTTTGTTTGCTTGATTCTAAATTCATTCAGGCTCAATCCATATGAAATTGATGTGAGGTTATGGCATTGCTAGTAAGACGTTTGCAGTGCTTATGGTGTTGGTAGTATGTATATCGGTGTCTCGCTTGGAGAAGCAGTTCATAGCAAATCAGCTTATGGAACGCAATTTCTCTCAAATTTGTTCTTTCTTGCGAATATTATTTGATATGATAAACAAGTTAATATAAACATGATATAAACAAGTTTTTTAATGGGCATAACCAGAGTGAGCAGCAGCTCCAACACCTCAACGACACTCAACATCGAGATTCCGATCCACAGTGAGCTGATGCCACCGACTTGGGTAGCCAGATCTGTCAGCTGAAACAACATTTGTTTAGTAGAACTTGCCGGAAATAGATGATGGAAAAAATTTAAATTCAATTGTAAAACATTGGCAGAGTCTGTGGTACCCAAAGACATGAATGTTAGAATGTGAGCAATGAGGAATACTGGCTAACGGTGTAGGTTGACTCCTCTACGTAGTTGGTTCTTCCGATTTCCCGCACGAACACCTTGATACTGACTAGATCCGTTTTGCTGAAGATATTTTTGAATGAGATTAAATTGCAACAAGAAACAAACAATCCTGAAAAAAAAACTAAAAGTAAAACAGAAGAAAAAAAAAGAAAAAAATCGGAGAAACACAAACGTGTAGGTCTTGTTGCGCTGACCAACTGGGTAGAACATCTTGTCGAGCACATCCTGCAAACGTGAATCATTTAAACAACAACAACAACAACAACAACAACAACAACAACAACAACAACAACAACAACAACAACAACAACAACAACAACAACAACAACAACAACAACAACAACAACAACAACAACAACAACAACAACAACAACAACAACAACAACAACAACAACAACAAACCGAATAGGATGGCGGCGAGACTTTTTTGCAACTGAGAACTCCAGCGGTCCAGTTGGCTTTCACGTTGTCATAACAGGAGTTGTCATTCAGTCCTGTAACTTTTTTGTAGGATAGTATTGATTCTGTGAATCACTGACTGATTGACTGACTGATTGACTGATGTACTGAGTGACTCACTGTGTGACTGTCTGACTGACTGACTGACTGACTGACTGACTGACTGACTGACTGACTGACTGACTGACTGACTGACTGACTGACTGACTGACTGACTGACTGACTGACTGACTGACTGACTGACTGACTGACTGACTGACTGGCTGACTGACTGACTGACTGACTGACTGACTGACCGACTGACTGACTGACTGACTGACTGACTGACTGACTGACTGACTGACTGACTTACCACATTTTCGAGTTGCCGGTGTAGTTTCCACATCGAACTGGATATCATTGTGCTGACATCCACAAATGTTAACGACCATCAACTGATGACAACGGTCCGGATCTTTCTCGTCAGCCTGAGTAACATCAGTTAACATAAATGAGCAAAAACAACAACAACAACAACAACAACAACAACAACAACAACAACAACAACAACAACAACAACAACAACAACAACAAAAACAACAACAGTAGTAACCCATGGCTTGTAGTTGGGCACTCCACCGGATGGCCACTTGTTCAGTGTGTAACTGCTTATGTAGGTTGTTTCACTGAAAATGATTCATTCGATTGATCAATTGCACATGTA
>CAXIWR010000390.1:0-93744 GCA_964036265.1 Daptonema setosum | reverse complement strand
AGAATTAAATTTTTCCCTATGATTCATACCCTATCAAATTAGTGTTATCGGAAAGTGTAAAGAGCGTGGAATTGTTTTCTAGTGTGAGTAGTTTCGTCATCTCAATTTCTTGCCCCAATGTTCCAAAAATAGTGAACATGTTACCATGACTGATCAATACAAATAATGCCAACAACAACACACAACATTGACAACAACAACAACAACAACAACAACAACAACAACAACAACAACAACAACAACAACAACAACAACAACAACAACAACAACAACAACAACAACAACAACAACAACAACAACAACAACAACAACAACAACAACAACAACAACAACAACAACAACAACAACAACAACAACAACAACAACAACAACAACAGCAACAACAACAACAACAACAACAACAACAACAACAACAACAACAACAACAACAACAACAACAACAACAACAACAACAACAACAACAACAACAACAACAACAACAACAACAACAACAACAACAACAACAACAACAACAACAACAACAGTAAAGACACTGACTAACGTAATGAGAATGTTGCCATCCATTACAGCAACAGAAGGCATAAAACTACTGCAACCATTCTGAAAGTAAAGATTCAATGTGCCGAAAACAACAACAACAATAACAACAGCAACAACAGCAACAACAACAACAACAACAACAACAACAACAACAACAACAACAACAACAACAACAACAACAACAACAACAGTAAAGACACTGACTAACGTAATGAGAATGTTGCCATACATTACAGCAACAGAAGGCATAAAACTACTGCAACCATTCTGAAAGTAAAGATTCAATGTGCCGAAAACAACAACAACAACAACAACAACAACAACAACAACAGCAACAACAACAACAACAACAACAACAACAACAACAACAACAACAACAACAACAACAACAACAACAACAACAACAACAACAACAACAACAACAACAACAACAACAACAACAACAACAACAACAACAACAACAACAACAACAGTAAAGACACTGACTAACGTAATGAGAATGTTGCCATCCATTACAGCAACAGAAGGCATAAAACTACTGCAACCATTCTGAAAGTAAAGATTCAATGTGCCGAAAACAACAACAACAATAACAACAGCAACAATAAAAAAACAACAACAACAACAACAACAACAACAACAGCAACAACAACAACAACAACAACAACAACAACAACAACAACAACAACAACAACAACAACAACAACAACAACAACAACAACAGCAGCAACAAAAACATTAACAAAAGCAACATTAACAATAAGAACAACAAACAACAACAACAACAAAAACAACAACAACAACAACAACAACAACAACAACAACAACAACAACAACAACAACAACAACAACAACAACAACAACAACAACAACAACAACAACAACAACAACAACAACAACAACAACAACAACAACAACAACAACAACAACAACAACAACACCAAAGCCAACAAAATCAACCTTTCATATTGACGATCATATTAAAATCGTTTTACCATCATCATTAACTTTGGCTGCAGTAACGTGTACTGCTGAACTATGTATAGTAGAATTGTAGAAAGCGTTGCCGCAAACCGCTGGCGGACTAATCAACCCTCCAAAGGGAGGGAAAATTCAACAAACCCACACCTTGAAGAACGAACTCTGAAATTGCCAAAGAGGGGGATATTTCACTTTTCCCCATCCCTTCTCGTCCGCTAGTGACACAGACGGAAAGCATGTTGAAACCAGTAACATGCGAACGTAGTAAATATGGATGTAGCGTATTTGGAGTGACGCGTAGCAACCTACTCACAACTGATAAAAGATGAACTGGACTTGATTCACGGTGTCCAAACTTACTCCCTAAACTTTTAACCGGACATTTGCCGGCTTGGCTGGTCATTGGCCGGCGCCAGCAAATGTACTTTTTGTGTACATAACATCTATGTATTTACTTATTTATTAGGCTTCGGCTGAGGTTGGGCGTTAACAATAGATAATGTCAGGTATGGGTCCAAGAGTTAGTTTTCAGTTTAAGCTTAGGCTTAGTCTCTGTATTTGGCAATGGAGCCGAAGTTTAAACCTACACTGAAACCTGAGTTTTCGGCCCGTTAACCCCTCCCCCAGTCCGTACGTGTGTATGCATATTATAACCCTAGAAAGTAAAAAAAACACGAAAAAAGTTCCATCCGGCAGATGACCGCCGGGTATTGTCATGTCAGCAACACTTAGGCACTCATATACTGCTCGTAATTAATTATGCAATACGTTGTAAGACTTTCAAACCTTGTTGAAGGTGAAAACCCTTACGGGGAAAATTGGCTGCACTCATCTCTTCGAGGTAATGGGCATGCATAAAAGTTTTAGAACACGGGTTATTTCCCTGAAGGTTGAATGCTTCAGAAACAAAATTTTTTCATTTTCTTGAGCCGTTTTCAGATTTTAAAATCTCCTATGCAACTGACACCGAAGAAAAAAATGTTATGGACCCTTCGCAAAACCGACTCGGATTCTTCTGCTTAATCAACCATGAGCAGTATACACACTGGCCTCATATGATATGAAAAAATAATACATATTCGCAGTAATGAAGAGTGAAAACTGACTATTCCTAAGACGACTGTACTATAAAAATCTGTAAACAGGCTGTACTCAGAAAACTTCAACGAGCGCATTTTAGTTTCACTATAATTAACTTTTTAGCCCATTCTTGTCTGTTTTTAATTATTTTTCGCTGTCGTAATTTCGAAATTTACACACGCATGCTGTTTACAGAAAATACAGCTCAACTCAATTCGGTATTTATAGCATTTATTCTTGATCGCTAGCACTAGCGGATGAGGGAAGGGCGGAAAAGTGGAATTCCTTTCTCTTTAACAGTTCGAAATTATATAAATTGTTCCCTAAGGCATTAATTGCCAAAAAATTAAAAAAAAATGAAAAAAAATCTGGTTATTTTTTTTACAAAGTTTTGAAAATGTCTCTGTAATACGTTAATAACATCTCTAAAGTGTAGTATAAAATGTCAGAAGTGTGGTAAAAGTTTTACAAACACATATTTTGCGCCAGCCAGCAATTGATTTTTTTATATTTATTTTTGCTGTCCGTTGTTTGTGCGTAAAATTAAAAATAAATATATTGTGAATAATGGTTGAATTGGATTTGGATATTATTTTTTTGTTGAACGTTCGGTATTATTATGCCTTACAAGTTGAATACCTTGTTATGTTATTTTGATTCCCCTCATGTTATTACTCATGGCATGGTCACCACACCACAGATTAAAAGCGGGTAATTCTCAACTCAAGACAACACATTACACATATCACACATGTACATCATATCAATATTACATCACATGCATTATGTTCGTGCAGTCCAGTCCAGTCATCATCACGAACACGAGCCACGTGGCTGCTCTGCGCCGCATGCGGCATGCAAACAAATCACCACAGGGCACAGTTGTTGATCTCTAAATCTGAGGCAATCAATGAGTTATTATAGCAGGTTTTGTTCAGTAGTGCAAAACATTCAAGTCAAGTTGCTGCTAAAGAGCTTCTTGAGATTCAAGTGAAAAAAATGACACGTTAACTTGTCCAACCCGCGTAACACCCACTGAACATGATGATTGCATGTTATAGCATACAGCTGTTGGGTTGAGTTGAGTCGCACAGTCGACTACTGTGCATCACCTTCTCTTACATTTGATGCAGCTATGTAACGATTCACAAGTTGGAGTAGTTAACACTACAACTTTTCACTTGAATTCCAGGCAGTTCTTTACCTTACTTTAATCAATTATTCCTTACGATTTTGGGCTCAAAACTGTTATCTAAGCCATCAGAATCATTAAATAAATCTAAACGAGTACCCTACTGATGATTTGGGACATGTATGGTCGATCCTGGGTGAATACCAAAAATTTGTAAAAAAAATGAATAAAAAAAATGTGCGAATTTTATTTGACAATCCATGCCCTAAGGCATAGATAAAATAGCCTGCAAACTGACAATCCTCCCCCTTTTTGACGAAATTCCTCTCTTTGTGGAAGACTACAGTAGCTCGTCCGCCAGTTATTGCTAGGACGCTGGGTTAATTTATGAAGGCTGCAATTTTCTCGATCAAAACATCATTCAGCACAGACGTTCATAAAATAAACTCATAAAAGTAATGTAATCTTACATAATTTTTTTTCATATAAACTTATGTCACTAACATATGCACTGAGGTCAGTAGGATTCGACTACTAAATTTGTGATTAAGTCACATTCCGAATACAACTTAGTTAAGATATATTGTTATCAAAAATTAATTTTGTAGACCAGTTGCAACCATATGCGATGAATTCCGCGCAATTTTCATGTGTTTTCCAAATGCCATGTAAAAAAGCAATGTTTTCTCGAAACTTTAGAAAAAAACGCCAAAAAACAGCTTTGAACTCAAACTGCGTGCCAAAAACATTTTGGCTAACAAGAAACACCGGTTAGGCTAAAAACAATTATATAACTGAGGTTCGAATATTTCGCGACAAAAGCGACAAATTCGCCGATTTTTTTGTAAGACTCTTGCCACACACCTGAAATTAAAAATTTAAAATTAATGTGCCTGTGAAAAAATGTTACAAAAACAAACAAAAATTAGTGTGCGTGAAATTTTTTTACAAAAAAACTGTCCCGACAATGTCCCGGAAAACTGTCGCGAAATATTCGAACCTCAGTTATATATATAGAAATTATATAGAATTATATACAATTATATAGAAAATGGACGCGCTTTCAAATTCAGTCTTCCAGTCAATTGTGAATGGTTTAGAATGGAACCACAAGTGAACGAGAAAGGGTCGAAAAAATGGAATTCCCCTCTTTGGCGTTTTCAAAACGTTGAATTTGTTCCCTAAGTTGTAGGTAGAATTACCTTAATTTTTCCAATTCCCCCTCTTTGGAGAAATTCCCCTCCCTTTGGAGGATTAGCTCGTCCGCCAGTGCCTGTCCCAACTAACTGTGAATGATTTAGAATGAAACGCGTAGACAACTTGTCGCCGAAACTAGTATTCTGTAGTAAATAACTTTGGAGCGAGATTTCCTTAACACGGTCAAGACAAGTTAGTCGAATCTTCCCACAAATAACTGCACAAGGGAGCGCGCTGCGTTTACTGAAACGCAGAAACGTAGAAACGTAGAAATGCAGAAATATAGAAACGTAGAAACGCAGAAACGTATAACATAGAAACGCAGAAATGTAAAAACGTAGAAACGTAGAAACGTAGAAAGGCTGAAACGTAGAAACGTAGAAACGTATAAACGTAGAAACGTAGAAACGTAGAAAGGCAGAAACGTAGAAACGTAGAAACGTAGAAACGCAGAAATGTAAAAACGTAGAAACGTAGAAAGGCAGAAACGTAGAAACGTAGAAAGGCAGAAACTTACATTGAAACGTAGACGCAAAAACACAGAAACGGAGAAACGTACAAATGCTTATCAGACTGATATATGTAAATAATCAGTCAGCTGGTCTGTGTAATTGGTCAATCAGTCGGTTATGATCTTTTGAGTACCTTATTTCGTCAGTCAGTCTGTCAGATATGTTTGATCTGGTCGGTCGGTCAGCTGGTCAGTCGATCAATCAGTCAGTATGTAAATCAGTTGATCGTTGAGTCCTTATTTGGTCAGTCAGTTAAATGATCAGTCAGTCAGTCAGACAGCCAGTGAGTGAGTCATTCAGTCAGGCGGTTGTCCGTTCAGTCTGACTCTATCTTTCAGTTCAGTCAGTCAACTTTTGTGTTATAATTAGTCAAATTTCGCTCATTCGCCCATTTATCCATTACTTGAAAATCAAAATTCCATGAACCCAGAGATATGTATATTAATTTTATTGATGACAATTACTTTGTCAAAATTTTACATGATATATGAAATGTATGACAGGATATCAAGGGACGGCCGCTAGGTATAGGTACCCATTTTCTTCCTCCGGAGTAGCCCATTACCCTATGGGTAGGGTAGGTACCCATTTTCTTCCTGCAAAGTAGCCCATTACCCTATGGGTAGGGTAGGTACCCATTTTCTTCCTGCGAAGTAGCCCATTACCCTATGGGTAGGTTAGGTACCCATTTTCTTCCTCCGGAGTAGCCCATTACCCTATGGGTAGGGTAGGTACCCATTTTCTTCCTCCTAGTAGCCCATTACCCTATGGGTAGGTTAGGTACCCATTTTCTTCCTCCGGAGTAGCCCATTACCCTATGGGTAGGGTAGGTACCCATTTTCTTCCTCCGGAGTAGCCCATTACCCTATGGGTAGGGTAGGTACCCATTTTCTTCCTCCGGAGTAGCCCATTACCCTACGGGTAGGTTAGGTACCCATTTTCTTCCTCCGGAGTAGCCCATTACCCTATGGGTAGGGTAGGTACCCATTTTCTTCCTCCGGAGTAGCCCATTACCCTATGGGTAGGGTAGGTACCCATTTTCTTCCTCCGGAGTAGCCCATTACCCTACGGGTAGGTTAGGTACCCATTTTCTTCCTCCGGAGTAGCCCATTACCCTATGGGTAGGTTAGGTACCCATTTTCTTCCTCCGGAGTAGCCCATTACCCTATGGGTAGGGTAGGTACCCATTTTCTTCCTCCGGAGTAGCCCATTACCCTATGGGTAGGGTAGGTACCCATTTTCTTCCTGCAAAGTAGCCCATTACCCTATGGGTAGGGTAGGTACCCATTTTCTTCCTGCAAAGTAGCCCATTACCCTATGGGTAGGGCAGGTACCCATTTTCTTCCTGCAAAGTAGCCCATTACCCTATGGGTAGGGTAGGTACCCATTTTCTTCCTCCGGAGTAGCCCATTACCCTATTGGTAGGGTAGGTACCCATTTTCTTCCTCCGGAGTAGCCCATTACCCTATGGGTAGGGTAGGTACCCATTTTCTTCCTTCGGAGTAGCCCATTACCCTCTGGGTAGGGTAGGTACCCATTTTCTTCCTCCGGAGTAGCCCATTACCCTATGGGTAGGCTAGGTACCCATTTTCTTCCTCCGGAGTAGCCCATTACCCTATGGGTAGGTTAGGTACCCATTTTCTTCCTCCGGAGTAGCCCATTACCCTATGGGTAGGGTAGGTACCCATTTTCTTCCTCCGGAGTAGCCCATTACCCTATGGGTAGGGTAGGTACCCATTTTCTTCCTGCAAAGTAGCCCATTACCCTATGGGTAGGGTAGGTACCCATTTTCTTCCTGCAAAGTAGCCCATTACCCTATGGGTAGGGTAGGTACCCATTTTCTTCCTCCGGAGTAGCCCCATTACCCTATGGGTAGGGTAGGTACCCATTTTCTTCCTCCGGAGTAGCCCATTACCCTATGGGTAGGGTAGGTACCCATTTTCTTCCTCCGGAGTAGCCCATTACCCTATGGGTAGGGTAGGTACCCATTTTCTTCCTCCGGAGTAGCCCATTACCCTATGGGTAGGGTAGGTACCCATTTTCTTCCTGCAAAGTAGCCCATTACCCTATGGGTAGGGTAGGTACCCATTTTCTTCCTGCGAAGTAGCCCATTACCCTATGGGTAGGTTAGGTACCCATTTTCTTCCTCCGGAGTAGCCCATTACCCTATGGGTAGGGTAGGTACCCATTTTCTTCCTCCGGAGTAGCCCATTACCCTATGGGTAGGTTAGGTACCCATTTTCTTCCTCCGGAGTAGCCCATTACCCTATGGGTAGGGTAGGTACCCATTTTCTTCCTCCGGAGTAGCCCATTACCCTATGGGTAGGGTAGGTACCCATTTTCTTCCTGCAAAGTAGCCCATTACCCTATGGGTAGGGTAGGTACCCATTTTCTTCCTGCGAAGTAGCCCATTACCCTATGGGTAGGTTAGGTACCCATTTTCTTCCTCCGGAGTAGCCCATTACCCTATGGGTAGGGTAGGTACCCATTTTCTTCCTCCGGAGTAGCCCATTACCCTATGGGTAGGTTAGGTACCCATTTTCTTCCTCCGGAGTAGCCCATTACCCTATAGGTAGGGTAGGTACCCATTTTCTTCCTCCGGAGTAGCCCATTACCCTATGGGTAGGGTAGGTACCCATTTTCTTCCTCCGGAGTAGCCCATTACCCTACGGGTAGGTTAGGTACCCATTTTCTTCCTCCGGAGTAGCCCATTACCCTATGGGTAGGGTAGGTACCCATTTTCTTCCTCCGGAGTAGCCCATTACCCTATGGGTAGGGTAGGTACCCATTTTCTTTCTCCGGAGTAGCCCATTACCCTACGGGTAGGTTAGGTACCCATTTTCTTCCTCCGGAGTAGCCCATTACCCTATGGGTAGGGTAGGTACCCATTTTCTTCCTCCGGAGTAGCCCATTACCCTATGGGTAGGGTAGGTACCCATTTTCTTCCTCCGGAGTAGCCCATTACCCTATGGGTAGGTTAGGAACCCATTTTCTTCCTCCGGAGTAGCCCATTACCCTATGGGTAGGGTAGGTACCCATTTTCTTCCTCCGGAGTAGCCCATTACCCTATGGGTAGGGTAGGTACCCATTTTCTTCCTGCAAAGTAGCCCATTACCCTATGGGTAGGGTAGGTACCCATTTTCTTCCTGCAAAGTAGCCCATTACCCTATGGGTAGGGTAGGTACCCATTTTCTTCCTCCGGAGTAGCCCATTACCCTATGGGTAGGGTAGGTACCCATTTTCTTCCTCCGGAGTAGCCCATTACCCTATGGGTAGGGTAGGTACCCATTTTCTTCCTCCGGAGTAGCCCATTACCCTATGGGTAGGGTAGGTACCCATTTTCTTCCTCCGGAGTAGCCCATTACCCTACGGGTAGGTTAGGTACCCATTTTCTTCCTCCGGAGTAGCCCATTACCCTATGGGTAGGGTAGGTACCCATTTTCTTCCTCCGGAGTAGCCCATTACCCTATGGGTAGGGTAGGTACCCATTTTCTTCCTCCGGAGTAGCCCATTACCCTACGGGTAGGTTAGGTACCCATTTTCTTCCTCCGGAGTAGCCCATTACCCTATGGGTAGGTTAGGTACCCATTTTCTTCCTCCGGAGTAGCCCATTACCCTATGGGTAGGGTAGGTACCCATTTTCTTCCTCCGGAGTAGCCCATTACCCTATGGGTAGGGTAGGTACCCATTTTCTTCCCGCAAAGTAGCCCATTACCCTATGGGTAGGGTAGGTACCCATTTTCTTCCTGCAAAGTAGCCCATTACCCTATGGGTAGGGTAGGTACCCATTTTCTTCCTCCGGAGTAGCCCATTACCCTATGGGTAGGGTAGGTACCCATTTTCTTCCTCCGGAGTAGCCCATTACCCTATGGGTAGGGTAGGTACCCATTTTCTTCCTCCGGAGTAGCCCATTACCCTATGGGTAGGGTAGGTACCCATTTTCTTCCTCCGGAGTAGCCCATTACCCTATGGGTAGGGTAGGTACCCATTTTCTTCCTCAGGAGTAGCCCATTACCCTACGGGTAGGTTAGGTACCCATTTTCTTCCTCCGGATTAGCCCATTACCTTTTGGGTAGGCTAGGTACCCATTTTCTTCCTCCGGAGTAGCCCATTACCCTATGGGTAGGGTAGGTACCCATTTTCTTCCTCCGGAGTAGCCCATTACCCTATGGGTAGGGTAGGTACCCATTTTCTTCCTGCAAAGTAGCCCATTACCCTATGGGTAGGGTAGGTACCCATTTTCTTCCTGCAAAGTAGCCCATTACCCTGTGGGTAGGGTAGGTACCCATTTTCTTCCTCCGGAGTAGCCCATTACCCTATGGGTAGGGTAGGTACCCATTTTCTTCCTCCGGAGTAGCCCATTACCCTATGGGTAGGGTAGGTACCCATTTTCTTCCTCCGGAGTAGCCCATTACCCTATGGGTAGGTTAGGTACCCATTTTCTTCCTCCGGAGTAGCCCATTACCCTATGGGTAGGGTAGGTACCCATTTTCTTCCTCCGGAGTAGCCCATTACCCTATGGGTAGGGTAGGTACCCATTTTCTTCCTCCGGAGTAGCCCATTACCCTATGGGTAGGGTAGGTACCCATTTTCTTCCCGCACGGTAGCCCATTACCCTATATGTAGGGTAGTACCCCATTTTCCTATACAGGAGTACCCCACCTCCCAAAATGTACTAAAGGGCTACTAAAATGGGTCCTACCACCTGTGGTACCCTTTCGCCAAATACCACGACCTGCCGGGGTGTGGACCAGACCAATCTACGGTTCTTATGGTCATGACCAGACCCATCTACGATTTATCAGTCATGACCAGACCAATCTACGGTTTCTACGGTCATGACCAGACCAATCTACGGCTTTTATGGTCATGACCAGACCAATCTACGGCTTTAACGGTCATGACCAGACCAATCTACGGTTTCTACAGTCATGACCAGACCAATCTACGATTTATCAGTCATGACCAGACCAATCTACGATTTCTGCGGTCTTGACCAGACCAATCTAAGGCTTTTACGGTCATGACCAGACCAGTCTACGGTTTCTACGGTTATGAGCAAACAAATCTACGGTTTCTACGGTCATTACCAGACCAATCTACGGTTTCGAGAGTCATTCACAGATAAACCTACGGTTTCTACGGTTATGAGCAGATCAATCTACGGTTTCTACGGTCATGATCAGACCAATCTACGGTTCCTACGGTTATAAGCAGACTAATCTACGGTTTCTACGGTCATTACCAAACCAATCTACGGTTTCTACGGTCATGAACAGACCAATCTACGGTTTCGAGAGTCATTCCCAGACCAATCTACGGTTTCTACGGTCATGACCAGACCAATCTACGGTTTCTACGGTTATGACCAGATCAATCTACGGGGTTTACGGTCATCACCAGACCAATCTACGGTTTCTACGGTTATGAGCAGACCATTCTACGGTTTATCAGTCATGACCAGACCAATCTACGGTTTCTACGGTCATGACCAGACCAATCTACGGCTTTTACGGTCATTCCCAGATCAATCTACGGTTTCTACGGTTAAGACCTGACCAATCTACGGTTTCTACGGTTATGACCAGACCAATCTACGGTTTCTACGGTTATAAGCAGACCAATCTACGGTTTCTACGGTCATTACCAGACCAATCTACGGTTCCTACGGTCATGAACAGACCAATCTACGGTTTCGAGAGTCATTCCCAGACCAATCTACGGTTTCTACGGTCATGACCAGACCATTCTACGGTTTCTACGGTTATGACCAGATCAATCTACGGGTTTTACGGTCATCACCAGACCAATCTACGGTTTCTACGGTCTTGAGCAGACCAATCTACGGTTTTTCAGTCATGACCAGACCAATCTACGGTTTCTACGGTTATGACCAGATCAATCTACGGGTTTTACGGTCATCACCAGACCAATCTACGGTTTCTACGGTTATGAGCAGACCAATCTACGGTTTTTACGGTTATGACCAGACCAATCTACGATTTATCAGTCATGACCAGACCAATCTAAGGCTTTTACGGTCATGACCAGACCAGTCTACGGTTTCTACGGTTATGACCAGACCAATCTACGGTTTCTACTGCCATGACCAGACCAATCTACGGTTTATACGGTCATGAACAGACCAATCTACGGTTTCTACGGTCATGAACATACCAATCTACGGTTTCTACGGTTATGACCAGATCAACCTACGGGTTTTACGGTCATCACCAGACCAATATACGGTTTCTACGGTTATGAGCAGACCAATCTACGGTTTATCAGTCATGACCAGACCAATCTACGATTTATCAGTCATGACCAGACCAATCTACGATTTCTACGGTCTTGACCAGACCAATCTAAGGCTTTTACGGTCATGACCAGACCAGTCTACGGTTTCTACGGTTATGAGCAGACAAATCTACGGTTTCTACGGTCATTACCAGACCAATCTACGGTTTCGAGAGTCATTCACAGACAAACCTACGGTTTCTACGGTTATGAGCAGATCATTCTACGGTTTCTACGGTCATGACCAGACCAATCTACGGTTCCTACGGTTATAAGCAGACCAATCTACGGTTTCTACGGTTATTACCAGACCAATCTACGGTTTCTACGGTCATGACCAGACCAATCTACGGTTTCTACGGTTATGACCAGATCAATCTACGGGTTTTACGGTCATCACCAGACCAATCTACGGTTTCTACGGTTATGAGCAGACCATTCTACGGTTTATCAGTCATGACCAGACCAATCTACGGTTTCTACGGTCATGACCAGACCAATCTACGGCTTTTACGGTCATTCCCAGATCAATCTACGGTTTCTACGGTTATGACCAGACCAATCTACGGTTTCTACGGTTATGACCAGACCAATCTACGGTTTCTACGGTTATGACCAGATCAATCTACTGGTTTTACGGTCATCACCAGACCAATCTACGGTTTCTACGGTTATGACCATACCAATCAACGGTTTCTACGGTTATGACCTGACCAATCTACGGTTTCTACGGTTATGACCAGACCAACATACGGTTTTTACGGTTATGACCAGACCAATCTACCGTTTCTACGGTTATGACCAGACCAATCTACTTTTTCTACGGTCATGACCAGACCAATCTACGGTTTATACGGTTGTGAGCAGACCAATCTACGGTTTATCAGTCATGAACAGACCAATCTACGGTTTCTACGGTCATGACCAGACCAATCTACTGTTTTTACGGCCATTACCAGACCAATCTACGGTTTCTACGGTCATGAACAGACCAATCTACGGTTTCTACGGTCATGAACAGACCAATCTACGGTTTCTACGGTAATGACCAGATGAATCGACGGGTTTTACGGTCATGACCAGACCAATCTACGATTTCTACGGTTATGATCATACCAATCTACGGTTTCTACGGTTATGACCAGACCAATCTACGGTTTCTACGGTTATGACTAGACCAACATACGGTTTTTACGGTTATGACCAGATCAATCTACGGGTTTTACGGTCATCACCAGACCAATCTACGGTTCTTATGGTCATGACCAGACCCATCTACGATTTATCAGTCATGACCAGACCAATCTACGGTTTCTACGGTCATGACCAGACCAATCTACGGCTTTTATGGTCATGACCAGACCAATCTACGGCTTTAACGGTCATGACCAGACCAATCTACGGTTTCTACAGTCATGACCAGACCAATCTACGATTTATCAGTCATGACCAGACCAATCTACGATTTCTGCGGTCTTGACCAGACCAATCTAAGGCTTTTACGGTCATGACCAGACCAGTCTACGGTTTCTACGGTTATGAGCAAACAAATCTACGGTTTCTACGGTCATTACCAGACCAATCTACGGTTTCGAGAGTCATTCACAGACAAACCTACGGTTTCTACGGTTATGAGCAGATCAATCTACGGTTTCTACGGTCATGATCAGACCAATCTACGGTTCCTACGGTTATAAGCAGACTAATCTACGGTTTCTACGGTCATTACCAAACCAATCTACGGTTTCTACGGTCATGAACAGACCAATCTACGGTTTCGAGAGTCATTCCCAGACCAATCTACGGTTTCTACGGTCATGACCAGACCAATCTACGGTTTCTACGGTTATGACCAGATCAATCTACGGGGTTTACGGTCATCACCAGACCAATCTACGGTTTCTACGGTTATGAGCAGACCATTCTACGGTTTATCAGTCATGACCAGACCAATCTACGGTTTCTACGGTCATGACCAGACCAATCTACGGCTTTTACGGTCATTCCCAGATCAATCTACGGTTTCTACGGTTAAGACCTGACCAATCTACGGTTTCTACGGTTATGACCAGACCAATCTACGGTTTCTACGGTTATAAGCAGACCAATCTACGGTTTCTACGGTCATTACCAGACCAATCTACGGTTCCTACGGTCATGAACAGACCAATCTACGGTTTCGAGAGTCATTCCCAGACCAATCTACGGTTTCTACGGTCATGACCAGACCATTCTACGGTTTCTACGGTTATGACCAGATCAATCTACGGGTTTTACGGTCATCACCAGACCAATCTACGGTTTCTACGGTCTTGAGCAGACCAATCTACGGTTTTTCAGTCATGACCAGACCAATCTACGGTTTCTACGGTTATGACCAGATCAATCTACGGGTTTTACGGTCATCACCAGACCAATCTACGGTTTCTACGGTTATGAGCAGACCAATCTACGGTTTTTACGGTTATGACCAGACCAATCTACGATTTATCAGTCATGACCAGACCAATCTAAGGCTTTTACGGTCATGACCAGACCAGTCTACGGTTTCTACGGTTATGACCAGACCAATCTACGGTTTCTACTGCCATGACCAGACCAATCTACGGTTTATACGGTCATGAACAGACCAATCTACGGTTTCTACGGTCATGAACATACCAATCTACGGTTTCTACGGTTATGACCAGATCAACCTACGGGTTTTACGGTCATCACCAGACCAATATACGGTTTCTACGGTTATGAGCAGACCAATCTACGGTTTATCAGTCATGACCAGACCAATCTACGATTTATCAGTCATGACCAGACCAATCTACGATTTCTACGGTCTTGACCAGACCAATCTAAGGCTTTTACGGTCATGACCAGACCAGTCTACGGTTTCTACGGTTATGAGCAGACAAATCTACGGTTTCTACGGTCATTACCAGACCAATCTACGGTTTCGAGAGTCATTCACAGACAAACCTACGGTTTCTACGGTTATGAGCAGATCATTCTACGGTTTCTACGGTCATGACCAGACCAATCTACGGTTCCTACGGTTATAAGCAGACCAATCTACGGTTTCTACGGTTATTACCAGACCAATCTACGGTTTCTACGGTCATGACCAGACCAATCTACGGTTTCTACGGTTATGACCAGATCAATCTACGGGTTTTACGGTCATCACCAGACCAATCTACGGTTTCTACGGTTATGAGCAGACCATTCTACGGTTTATCAGTCATGACCAGACCAATCTACGGTTTCTACGGTCATGACCAGACCAATCTACGGCTTTTACGGTCATTCCCAGATCAATCTACGGTTTCTACGGTTATGACCAGACCAATCTACGGTTTCTACGGTTATGACCAGACCAATCTACGGTTTCTACGGTTATGACCAGATCAATCTACTGGTTTTACGGTCATCACCAGACCAATCTACGGTTTCTACGGTTATGACCATACCAATCAACGGTTTCTACGGTTATGACCTGACCAATCTACGGTTTCTACGGTTATGACCAGACCAACATACGGTTTTTACGGTTATGACCAGACCAATCTACCGTTTCTACGGTTATGACCAGACCAATCTACTTTTTCTACGGTCATGACCAGACCAATCTACGGTTTATACGGTTGTGAGCAGACCAATCTACGGTTTATCAGTCATGAACAGACCAATCTACGGTTTCTACGGTCATGACCAGACCAATCTACTGTTTTTACGGCCATTACCAGACCAATCTACGGTTTCTACGGTCATGAACAGACCAATCTACGGTTTCTACGGTCATGAACAGACCAATCTACGGTTTCTACGGTAATGACCAGATGAATCGACGGGTTTTACGGTCATGACCAGACCAATCTACGATTTCTACGGTTATGATCATACCAATCTACGGTTTCTACGGTTATGACCAGACCAATCTACGGTTTCTACGGTTATGACTAGACCAACATACGGTTTTTACGGTTATGACCAGATCAATCTACGGGTTTTACGGTCATCACCAGACCAATCTACGGTTCTTATGGTCATGACCAGACCCATCTACGATTTATCAGTCATGACCAGACCAATCTACGGTTTCTACGGTCATGACCAGACCAATCTACGGCTTTTATGGTCATGACCAGACCAATCTACGGCTTTAACGGTCATGACCAGACCAATCTACGGTTTCTACAGTCATGACCAGACCAATCTACGATTTATCAGTCATGACCAGACCAA
Source organism: Daptonema setosum (assembly GCA_964036265.1). Taxonomy (NCBI): domain Eukaryota; kingdom Metazoa; phylum Nematoda; class Chromadorea; order Monhysterida; family Xyalidae; genus Daptonema; species Daptonema setosum. Next base: position 77,766 of record CAXIWR010000390.1, on the reverse strand, counting down.
TCTACGATTTCTGCGGTCTTGACCAGACCAATCTAAGGCTTTTACGGTCATGACCAGACCAGTCTACGGTTTCTACGGTTATGAGCAAACAAATCTACGGTTTCTACGGTCATTACCAGACCAATCTACGGTTTCGAGAGTCATTCACAGACAAACCTACGGTTTCTACGGTTATGAGCAGATCAATCTACGGTTTCTACGGTCATGATCAGACCAATCTACGGTTCCTACGGTTATAAGCAGACTAATCTACGGTTTCTACGGTCATTACCAAACCAATCTACGGTTTCTACGGTCATGAACAGACCAATCTACGGTTTCGAGAGTCATTCCCAGACCAATCTACGGTTTCTACGGTCATGACCAGACCAATCTACGGTTTCTACGGTTATGACCAGATCAATCTACGGGGTTTACGGTCATCACCAGACCAATCTACGGTTTCTACGGTTATGAGCAGACCATTCTACGGTTTATCAGTCATGACCAGACCAATCTACGGTTTCTACGGTCATGACCAGACCAATCTACGGCTTTTACGGTCATTCCCAGATCAATCTACGGTTTCTACGGTTAAGACCTGACCAATCTACGGTTTCTACGGTTATGACCAGACCAATCTACGGTTTCTACGGTTATAAGCAGACCAATCTACGGTTTCTACGGTCATTACCAGACCAATCTACGGTTCCTACGGTCATGAACAGACCAATCTACGGTTTCGAGAGTCATTCCCAGACCAATCTACGGTTTCTACGGTCATGACCAGACCATTCTACGGTTTCTACGGTTATGACCAGATCAATCTACGGGTTTTACGGTCATCACCAGACCAATCTACGGTTTCTACGGTCTTGAGCAGACCAATCTACGGTTTTTCAGTCATGACCAGACCAATCTACGGTTTCTACGGTTATGACCAGATCAATCTACGGGTTTTACGGTCATCACCAGACCAATCTACGGTTTCTACGGTTATGAGCAGACCAATCTACGGTTTTTACGGTTATGACCAGACCAATCTACGATTTATCAGTCATGACCAGACCAATCTAAGGCTTTTACGGTCATGACCAGACCAGTCTACGGTTTCTACGGTTATGACCAGACCAATCTACGGTTTCTACTGCCATGACCAGACCAATCTACGGTTTATACGGTCATGAACAGACCAATCTACGGTTTCTACGGTCATGAACATACCAATCTACGGTTTCTACGGTTATGACCAGATCAACCTACGGGTTTTACGGTCATCACCAGACCAATATACGGTTTCTACGGTTATGAGCAGACCAATCTACGGTTTATCAGTCATGACCAGACCAATCTACGATTTATCAGTCATGACCAGACCAATCTACGATTTCTACGGTCTTGACCAGACCAATCTAAGGCTTTTACGGTCATGACCAGACCAGTCTACGGTTTCTACGGTTATGAGCAGACAAATCTACGGTTTCTACGGTCATTACCAGACCAATCTACGGTTTCGAGAGTCATTCACAGACAAACCTACGGTTTCTACGGTTATGAGCAGATCATTCTACGGTTTCTACGGTCATGACCAGACCAATCTACGGTTCCTACGGTTATAAGCAGACCAATCTACGGTTTCTACGGTTATTACCAGACCAATCTACGGTTTCTACGGTCATGACCAGACCAATCTACGGTTTCTACGGTTATGACCAGATCAATCTACGGGTTTTACGGTCATCACCAGACCAATCTACGGTTTCTACGGTTATGAGCAGACCATTCTACGGTTTATCAGTCATGACCAGACCAATCTACGGTTTCTACGGTCATGACCAGACCAATCTACGGCTTTTACGGTCATTCCCAGATCAATCTACGGTTTCTACGGTTATGACCAGACCAATCTACGGTTTCTACGGTTATGACCAGACCAATCTACGGTTTCTACGGTTATGACCAGATCAATCTACTGGTTTTACGGTCATCACCAGACCAATCTACGGTTTCTACGGTTATGACCATACCAATCAACGGTTTCTACGGTTATGACCTGACCAATCTACGGTTTCTACGGTTATGACCAGACCAACATACGGTTTTTACGGTTATGACCAGACCAATCTACCGTTTCTACGGTTATGACCAGACCAATCTACTTTTTCTACGGTCATGACCAGACCAATCTACGGTTTATACGGTTGTGAGCAGACCAATCTACGGTTTATCAGTCATGAACAGACCAATCTACGGTTTCTACGGTCATGACCAGACCAATCTACTGCTTTTACGGCCATTACCAGACCAATCTACGGTTTCTACGGTCATGAACAGACCAATCTACGGTTTCTACGGTCATGAACAGACCAATCTACGGTTTCTACGGTAATGACCAGATGAATCGACGGGTTTTACGGTCATGACCAGACCAATCTACGATTTCTACGGTTATGATCATACCAATCTACGGTTTCTACGGTTATGACCAGACCAATCTACGGTTTCTACGGTTATGACTAGACCAACATACGGTTTTTACGGTTATGACCAGACCAATCTACCGTTTCTACGGTTATGACCAGACCAATCTACTTTTTCTACGGTAATGACCAGATGAATCGACGGGTTTTACGGTCATGACCAGACCAATCTACGGTTTATACGGTCATGAACAGACCAATCTACGGTTTCTACGGTCATGAACATACCAATCTACGGTTTCTACGGTTATGACCAGATCAACCTACGGGTTTTACGGTCATCACCAGACCAATATACGGTTTCTACGGTTATGAGCAGACCAATCTACGGTTTATCAGTCATGACCAGACCAATCTACGATTTATCAGTCATGACCAGACCAATCTACGATTTCTACGGTCTTGACCAGACCAATCTAAGGCTTTTACGGTCATGACCAGACCAGTCTACGGTTTCTACGGTTATGAGCAGACAAATCTACGGTTTCTACGGTCATTACCAGACCAATCTACGGTTTCGAGAGTCATTCACAGACAAACCTACGGTTTCTACGGTTATGAGCAGATCATTCTACGGTTTCTACGGTCATGACCAGACCAATCTACGGTTCCTACGGTTATAAGCAGACCAATCTACGGTTTCTACGGTCATTACCAGACCAATCTACGGTTTCTACGGTCATGACCAGACCAATCTACGGTTTCTACGGTTATGACCAGATCAATCTACGGGTTTTACGGTCATCACCAGACCAATCTACGGTTTCTACGGTTATGAGCAGACCATTCTACGGTTTATCAGTCATGACCAGACCAATCTACGGTTTCTACGGTCATGACCAGACCAATCTACGGTTTCTACGGTTATGACCAGATCAATCTACGGGGTTTACGGTCATCACCAGACCAATCTACGGTTTCTACGGTTATGAGCAGACCATTCTACGGTTTATCAGTCATGACCAGACCAATCTACGGTTTCTACGGTCATGACCAGACCAATCTACGGCTTTTACGGTCATTCCCAGATCAATCTACGGTTTCTACGGTTAAGACCTGACCAATCTACGGTTTCTACGGTTATGACCAGACCAATCTACGGTTTCTACGGTTATAAGCAGACCAATCTACGGTTTCTACGGTCATTACCAGACCAATCTACGGTTCCTACGGTCATGAACAGACCAATCTACGGTTTCGAGAGTCATTCCCAGACCAATCTACGGTTTCTACGGTCATGACCAGACCATTCTACGGTTTCTACGGTTATGACCAGATCAATCTACGGGTTTTACGGTCATCACCAGACCAATCTACGGTTTCTACGGTCTTGAGCAGACCAATCTACGGTTTTTCAGTCATGACCAGACCAATCTACGGTTTCTACGGTTATGACCAGATCAATCTACGGGTTTTACGGTCATCACCAGACCAATCTACGGTTTCTACGGTTATGAGCAGACCAATCTACGGTTTTTACGGTTATGACCAGACCAATCTACGATTTATCAGTCATGACCAGACCAATCTAAGGCTTTTACGGTCATGACCAGACCAGTCTACGGTTTCTACGGTTATGACCAGACCAATCTACGGTTTCTACTGCCATGACCAGACCAATCTACGGTTTATACGGTCATGAACAGACCAATCTACGGTTTCTACGGTCATGAACATACCAATCTACGGTTTCTACGGTTATGACCAGATCAACCTACGGGTTTTACGGTCATCACCAGACCAATATACGGTTTCTACGGTTATGAGCAGACCAATCTACGGTTTATCAGTCATGACCAGACCAATCTACGATTTATCAGTCATGACCAGACCAATCTACGATTTCTACGGTCTTGACCAGACCAATCTAAGGCTTTTACGGTCATGACCAGACCAGTCTACGGTTTCTACGGTTATGAGCAGACAAATCTACGGTTTCTACGGTCATTACCAGACCAATCTACGGTTTCGAGAGTCATTCACAGACAAACCTACGGTTTCTACGGTTATGAGCAGATCATTCTACGGTTTCTACGGTCATGACCAGACCAATCTACGGTTCCTACGGTTATAAGCAGACCAATCTACGGTTTCTACGGTTATTACCAGACCAATCTACGGTTTCTACGGTCATGACCAGACCAATCTACGGTTTCTACGGTTATGACCAGATCAATCTACGGGTTTTACGGTCATCACCAGACCAATCTACGGTTTCTACGGTTATGAGCAGACCATTCTACGGTTTATCAGTCATGACCAGACCAATCTACGGTTTCTACGGTCATGACCAGACCAATCTACGGCTTTTACGGTCATTCCCAGATCAATCTACGGTTTCTACGGTTATGACCAGACCAATCTACGGTTTCTACGGTTATGACCAGACCAATCTACGGTTTCTACGGTTATGACCAGATCAATCTACTGGTTTTACGGTCATCACCAGACCAATCTACGGTTTCTACGGTTATGACCATACCAATCAACGGTTTCTACGGTTATGACCTGACCAATCTACGGTTTCTACGGTTATGACCAGACCAACATACGGTTTTTACGGTTATGACCAGACCAATCTACCGTTTCTACGGTTATGACCAGACCAATCTACTTTTTCTACGGTCATGACCAGACCAATCTACGGTTTATACGGTTGTGAGCAGACCAATCTACGGTTTATCAGTCATGAACAGACCAATCTACGGTTTCTACGGTCATGACCAGACCAATCTACTGTTTTTACGGCCATTACCAGACCAATCTACGGTTTCTACGGTCATGAACAGACCAATCTACGGTTTCTACGGTCATGAACAGACCAATCTACGGTTTCTACGGTAATGACCAGATGAATCGACGGGTTTTACGGTCATGACCAGACCAATCTACGATTTCTACGGTTATGATCATACCAATCTACGGTTTCTACGGTTATGACCAGACCAATCTACGGTTTCTACGGTTATGACTAGACCAACATACGGTTTTTACGGTTATGACCAGACCAATCTACCGTTTCTACGGTTATGACCAGACCAATCTACTTTTTCTACGGTAATGACCAGATGAATCGACGGGTTTTACGGTCATGACCAGACCAATCTACGGTTTATACGGTCATGAACAGACCAATCTACGGTTTCTACGGTCATGAACATACCAATCTACGGTTTCTACGGTTATGACCAGATCAACCTACGGGTTTTACGGTCATCACCAGACCAATATACGGTTTCTACGGTTATGAGCAGACCAATCTACGGTTTATCAGTCATGACCAGACCAATCTACGATTTATCAGTCATGACCAGACCAATCTACGATTTCTACGGTCTTGACCAGACCAATCTAAGGCTTTTACGGTCATGACCAGACCAGTCTACGGTTTCTACGGTTATGAGCAGACAAATCTACGGTTTCTACGGTCATTACCAGACCAATCTACGGTTTCGAGAGTCATTCACAGACAAACCTACGGTTTCTACGGTTATGAGCAGATCATTCTACGGTTTCTACGGTCATGACCAGACCAATCTACGGTTCCTACGGTTATAAGCAGACCAATCTACGGTTTCTACGGTCATTACCAGACCAATCTACGGTTTCTACGGTCATGACCAGACCAATCTACGGTTTCTACGGTTATGACCAGATCAATCTACGGGTTTTACGGTCATCACCAGACCAATCTACGGTTTCTACGGTTATGAGCAGACCATTCTACGGTTTATCAGTCATGACCAGACCAATCTACGGTTTCTACGGTCATGACCAGACCAATCTACGGCTTTTACGGTCATTCCCAGATCAATCTACGGTTTCTACGGTTATGACCAGACCAATCTACGGTTTCTACGGTTATGACCAGACCAATCTACGGTTTCTACGGTTATGACCAGATCAATCTACTGGTTTTACGGTCATCACCAGACCAATCTACGGTTTCTACGGTTATGACCATACCAATCAACGGTTTCTACGGTTATGACCTGACCAATCTACGGTTTCTACGGTTATGACCAGACCAACATACGGTTTTTACGGTTATGACCAGACCAATCTACCGTTTCTACGGTTATGACCAGACCAATCTACTTTTTCTACGGTCATGACCAGACCAATCTACGGTTTATACGGTTGTGAGCAGACCAATCTACGGTTTATCAGTCATGAACAGACCAATCTACGGTTTCTACGGTCATGACCAGACCAATCTACTGTTTTTACGGCCATTACCAGACCAATCTACGGTTTCTACGGTCATGAACAGACCAATCTACGGTTTCTACGGTCATGAACAGACCAATCTACGGTTTCTACGGTAATGACCAGATGAATCGACGGGTTTTACGGTCATGACCAGACCAATCTACGATTTCTACGGTTATGATCATACCAATCTACGGTTTCTACGGTTATGACCAGACCAATCTACGGTTTCTACGGTTATGACTAGACCAATCTACGGTTTCTACGGTTATGGCTAGACCAATCTAAGGTTTATACGGTTATGACTAGACCAATCCACGGTTTATACGGTCATGACCAGATCAATCTACGGTTTCGAGAGTCATTCCCAGACCAATCTACGGTTTCTACGGTTATGAGCAGACCAATCTACAGCTTTTACGATCATGACCAGACCAATCTACGGTTTTTACGGTTATGAGCAGACCAATCTACGGTTTCTACGGTCATGACCAGACAAATCTACGGTTTCTACGGTCATGAACAGACCAATCTACGGTTTCTACGGTCATGAACAGACCAATCTACGGTGTCTACGGTTATGACCAGATCAATCTACGGGTTTTACGGTCATCACCAGACCAATCTAAGGTTTCTACGGTTATGAGCAGACCAATCTACGGTTTATCAGTCATGACCAGACCAATCTACGGTTTCTACGGTCATGACCAGACCAATCTACGGCTTTTACGGTCATTCCCAGACCAATCTACGGTTTCTACGGTTAAGACCTGACCAATCTACGGTTTCTACGGTTATGACCAGACCAATCTACGGTTTCTACGGTTATGACTAGACCAATCTACGGTTTCTACGGTCATGACCAGACCCATCTACGATTGATCAGTCATGACCAGTCCAATCTACGGTTTTTACGGTCATGACCAGACCAATCTACGGCCTTTATGGTCATGACCAGACCAATCTACGGCTTTAACGGTCATGACCAGACCAATCTACGGTTTCTACAGTCATGACCAGACCAATCTACGATTTATCAGTCATGACCAGACCAATCTACGGTTTCTACGGTCTTGACCAGACCAATCTAAGGCTTTTACGGTCATGACCAGACCAGTCTACGGTTTCTACGGTTATGAGCAGACAAATCTACGGTTTCTACGGTCATTACCAGACCAATCTACGGTTTCGAGAGTCATTCACAGACAAACCTACGGTTTCTACGGTTATGAGCAGATCAATCTACGGTTTCTACGGTCATGACCAGACCAATCTACGGTTCCTACGGTTATAAGCAGACCAATCTACGGTTTCTACGGTCATTACCAGACCAATCTACGGTTTCTACGGTCATGAACAGACCAATCTACGGTTTCGAGAGTCATTCCCAGACCAATCTACGGTTTCTACGGTCATGACCAGACCAATCTACGGTTTCTACGGTTATGACCAGATCAATCTACGGGTTTTACGGTCATCACCAGACCAATCTACGGTTTCTACGGTTATGAACAGACCATTCTACGGTTTATCAGTCATGACCAGACCAATCTACGGTTTCTACGGTCATGACCAGACCAATCTACGGCTTTTACGGTCATTCCCAGATCAATCTACGGTTTCTACGGTTAAGACCTGACCAATCTACGGTTTCTACGGTTATGACCAGACCAATCTACGGTTTCTACGGTTAAGACCAGATCAATCTACTGGTTTTTCGATCATCACCAGACCAATCTACGGTTTCTACGGTTATTACCATACCAATCAACGGTTTCTACGGTTATGACCTGACCAATCTACGGTTTCTACGGTTATGACCAGACCAATCTACGGTTTTTACGGTTATGACCAGACCAATCTACCGTTTCTACGGTTATGACCAGACCAATCTACGGTTTCTACGGTCATGACCAGACCAATCTACGATTTATCAGTCATGACCAGACCAATCTACGGTTTATACGGTTGTGAGCAGACCAATCTACGGTTTATCAGTCATGAACAGACCAATCTACGGTTTCTACGGTCATGACCAGACCAATCTACTGTTTTTACGGCCATTACCAGACCAATCTACGGTTTCTACGGTCATGAACAGACCAATCTACGGTTTCTACGGTCATGAACAGACCAATCTACGGTTTCTACGGTAATGTCCAGATGAATCGACGGGTTTTACGGTCATGACCAGACCAATCTACGATTTCTACGGTTATGATCATACCAATCTACGGTTTCTACGGTTATGACCAGACCAATCTACGGTTTCTACGGTTATGACTAGACCAATCTACGGTTTCTACGGTTATGGCTAGACCAATCCACGGTTTATACGGTCATGACCAGATCAATCTACGGTTTCGAGAGTCATTCCCAGACCACTCTACGGTTTCTACGGTTATGAGCAGACCAATCTACAGCTTTTACGATCATGACCAGACCAATCTACGGTTTTTACGGTTATGAGCAGACCAATCTACGGTTTCTACGGTCATGACCAGACAAATCTACGGTTTCTACGGTCATGAACAGACCAATCTACGATTTCTACGGTTTTGACCAGATCAATCTACGGGTTTTACGGTCATCACCAGACCAATCTACGGTTTCTACGGTTATGAGCAGACCATGCTACGGTTTCTACGGTTATGACCAGACCAATCTACGGTTTCTACGGTTATGACTAGACCAATCTACGGTTTCTACGGTTATGGCTAGACCAATCTAAGGTTTATACGGTTATGACTAGACCAATCCACGGTTTATACGGTCATGACCAGATCAATCTACGGTTTCTACGGTTAAGACCAGATCAATCTACTGGTTTTACGATCATCACCAGACCAATCTACGGTTTCTACGGTTATGACCATACCAATCAACGGTTTCTACGGTTATGACCTGACCAATCTACGGTTTCTACGGTTATGACCAGACCAATCTACGGTTTTTACGGTTATGACCAGACCAATCTACGGTTTCTACGGTTATAAGCAGACCAATCTACGGTTTCTACGGTCATTACCAGACCAATCTACGGTTCCTACGGTCATGAACAGACCAATCTACGGTTTCGAGAGTCATTCCCAGACCAATCTACGGTTTCTACGGTCATGACCAGACCATTCTACGGTTTCTACGGTTATGACCAGATCAATCTACGGGTTTTACGGTCATCACCAGACCAATCTACGGTTTCTACGGTCTTGAGCAGACCAATCTACGGTTTTTCAGTCATGACCAGACCAATCTACGGTTTCTACGGTTATGACCAGATCAATCTACGGGTTTTACGGTCATCACCAGACCAATCTACGGTTTCTACGGTTATGAGCAGACCAATCTACGGTTTTTACGGTTATGACCAGACCAATCTACGATTTATCAGTCATGACCAGACCAATCTAAGGCTTTTACGGTCATGACCAGACCAGTCTACGGTTTCTACGGTTATGACCAGACCAATCTACGGTTTCTACTGCCATGACCAGACCAATCTACGGTTTATACGGTCATGAACAGACCAATCTACGGTTTCTACGGTCATGAACATACCAATCTACGGTTTCTACGGTTATGACCAGATCAACCTACGGGTTTTACGGTCATCACCAGACCAATATACGGTTTCTACGGTTATGAGCAGACCAATCTACGGTTTATCAGTCATGACCAGACCAATCTACGATTTATCAGTCATGACCAGACCAATCTACGATTTCTACGGTCTTGACCAGACCAATCTAAGGCTTTTACGGTCATGACCAGACCAGTCTACGGTTTCTACGGTTATGAGCAGACAAATCTACGGTTTCTACGGTCATTACCAGACCAATCTACGGTTTCGAGAGTCATTCACAGACAAACCTACGGTTTCTACGGTTATGAGCAGATCTTTCTACGGTTTCTACGGTCATGACCAGACCAATCTACGGTTCCTACGGTTATAAGCAGACCAATCTACGGTTTCTACGGTTATTACCAGACCAATCTACGGTTTCTACGGTCATGACCAGACCAATCTACGGTTTCTACGGTTATGACCAGATCAATCTACGGGTTTTACGGTCATCACCAGACCAATCTACGGTTTCTACGGTTATGAGCAGACCATTCTACGGTTTATCAGTCATGACCAGACCAATCTACGGTTTCTACGGTCATGACCAGACCAATCTACGGCTTTTACGGTCATTCCCAGATCAATCTACGGTTTCTACGGTTATGACCAGACCAATCTACGGTTTCTACGGTTATGACCAGACCAATCTACGGTTTCTACGGTTATGACCAGATCAATCTACTGGTTTTACGGTCATCACCAGACCAATCTACGGTTTCTACGGTTATGACCATACCAATCAACGGTTTCTACGGTTATGACCTGACCAATCTACGGTTTCTACGGTTATGACCAGACCAACATACGGTTTTTACGGTTATGACCAGACCAATCTACCGTTTCTACGGTTATGACCAGACCAATCTACTTTTTCTACGGTCATGACCAGACCAATCTACGGTTTATACGGTTGTGAGCAGACCAATCTACGGTTTATCAGTCATGAACAGACCAATCTACGGTTTCTACGGTCATGACCAGACCAATCTACTGTTTTTACGGCCATTACCAGACCAATCTACGGTTTCTACGGTCATGAACAGACCAATCTACGGTTTCTACGGTCATGAACAGACCAATCTACGGTTTCTACGGTAATGACCAGATGAATCGACGGGTTTTACGGTCATGACCAGACCAATCTACGATTTCTACGGTTATGATCATACCAATCTACGGTTTCTACGGTTATGACCAGACCAATCTACGGTTTCTACGGTTATGACTAGACCAACATACGGTTTTTACGGTTATGACCAGACCAATCTACCGTTTCTACGGTTATGACCAGACCAATCTACTTTTTCTACGGTAATGACCAGATGAATCGACGGGTTTTACGGTCATGACCAGACCAATCTACGGTTTATACGGTCATGAACAGACCAATCTACGGTTTCTACGGTCATGAACATACCAATCTACGGTTTCTACGGTTATGACCAGATCAACCTACGGGTTTTACGGTCATCACCAGACCAATATACGGTTTCTACGGTTATGAGCAGACCAATCTACGGTTTATCAGTCATGACCAGACCAATCTACGATTTATCAGTCATGACCAGACCAATCTACGATTTCTACGGTCTTGACCAGACCAATCTAAGGCTTTTAGGGTCATGACCAGACCAGTCTACGGTTTCTACGGTTATGAGCAGACAAATCTACGGTTTCTACGGTCATTACCAGACCAATCTACGGTTTCGAGAGTCATTCACAGACAAACCTACGGTTTCTACGGTTATGAGCAGATCATTCTACGGTTTCTACGGTCATGACCAGACCAATCTACGGTTCCTACGGTTATAAGCAGACCAATCTACGGTTTCTACGGTCATTACCAGACCAATCTACGGTTTCTACGGTCATGACCAGACCAATCTACGGTTTCTACGGTTATGACCAGATCAATCTACGGGTTTTACGGTCATCACCAGACCAATCTACGGTTTCTACGGTTATGAGCAGACCATTCTACGGTTTATCAGTCATGACCAGACCAATCTACGGTTTCTACGGTCATGACCAGACCAATCTACGGCTTTTACGGTCATTCCCAGATCAATCTACGGTTTCTACGGTTATGACCAGACCAATCTACGGTTTCTACGGTTATGACCAGACCAATCTACGGTTTCTACGGTTATGACCAGATCAATCTACTGGTTTTACGGTCATCACCAGACCAATCTACGGTTTCTACGGTTATGACCATACCAATCAACGGTTTCTACGGTTATGACCTGACCAATCTACGGTTTCTACGGTTATGACCAGACCAACATACGGTTTTTACGGTTATGACCAGACCAATCTACCGTTTCTACGGTTATGACCAGACCAATCTACTTTTTCTACGGTCATGACCAGACCAATCTACGGTTTATACGGTTGTGAGCAGACCAATCTACGGTTTATCAGTCATGAACAGACCAATCTACGGTTTCTACGGTCATGACCAGACCAATCTACTGTTTTTACGGCCATTACCAGACCAATCTACGGTTTCTACGGTCATGAACAGACCAATCTACGGTTTCTACGGTCATGAACAGACCAATCTACGGTTTCTACGGTAATGACCAGATGAATCGACGGGTTTTACGGTCATGACCAGACCAATCTACGATTTCTACGGTTATGATCATACCAATCTACGGTTTCTACGGTTATGACCAGACCAATCTACGGTTTCTACGGTTATGACTAGACCAATCTACGGTTTCTACGGTTATGGCTAGACCAATCTAAGGTTTATACGGTTATGACTAGACCAATCCACGGTTTATACGGTCATGACCAGATCAATCTACGGTTTCGAGAGTCATTCCCAGACCAATCTACGGTTTCTACGGTTATGAGCAGACCAATCTACAGCTTTTACGATCATGACCAGACCAATCTACGGTTTTTACGGTTATGAGCAGACCAATCTACGGTTTCTACGGTCATGACCAGACAAATCTACGGTTTCTACGGTCATGAACAGACCAATCTACGGTTTCTACGGTCATGAACAGACCAATCTACGGTGTCTACGGTTATGACCAGATCAATCTACGGGTTTTACGGTCATCACCAGACCAATCTAAGGTTTCTACGGTTATGAGCAGACCAATCTACGGTTTATCAGTCATGACCAGACCAATCTACGGTTTCTACGGTCATGACCAGACCAATCTACGGCTTTTACGGTCATTCCCAGACCAATCTACGGTTTCTACGGTTAAGACCTGACCAATCTACGGTTTCTACGGTTATGACCAGACCAATCTACGGTTTCTACGGTTATGACTAGACCAATCTACGGTTTCTACGGTCATGACCAGACCCATCTACGATTGATCAGTCATGACCAGTCCAATCTACGGTTTTTACGGTCATGACCAGACCAATCTACGGCCTTTATGGTCATGACCAGACCAATCTACGGCTTTAACGGTCATGACCAGACCAATCTACGGTTTCTACAGTCATGACCAGACCAATCTACGATTTATCAGTCATGACCAGACCAATCTACGGTTTCTACGGTCTTGACCAGACCAATCTAAGGCTTTTACGGTCATGACCAGACCAGTCTACGGTTTCTACGGTTATGAGCAGACAAATCTACGGTTTCTACGGTCATTACCAGACCAATCTACGGTTTCGAGAGTCATTCACAGACAAACCTACGGTTTCTACGGTTATGAGCAGATCAATCTACGGTTTCTACGGTCATGACCAGACCAATCTACGGTTCCTACGGTTATAAGCAGACCAATCTACGGTTTCTACGGTCATTACCAGACCAATCTACGGTTTCTACGGTCATGAACAGACCAATCTACGGTTTCGAGAGTCATTCCCAGACCAATCTACGGTTTCTACGGTCATGACCAGACCAATCTACGGTTTCTACGGTTATGACCAGATCAATCTACGGGTTTTACGGTCATCACCAGACCAATCTACGGTTTCTACGGTTATGAACAGACCATTCTACGGTTTATCAGTCATGACCAGACCAATCTACGGTTTCTACGGTCATGACCAGACCAATCTACGGCTTTTACGGTCATTCCCAGATCAATCTACGGTTTCTACGGTTAAGACCTGACCAATCTACGGTTTCTACGGTTATGACCAGACCAATCTACGGTTTCTACGGTTAAGACCAGATCAATCTACTGGTTTTTCGATCATCACCAGACCAATCTACGGTTTCTACGGTTATTACCATACCAATCAACGGTTTCTACGGTTATGACCTGACCAATCTACGGTTTCTACGGTTATGACCAGACCAATCTACGGTTTTTACGGTTATGACCAGACCAATCTACCGTTTCTACGGTTATGACCAGACCAATCTACGGTTTCTACGGTCATGACCAGACCAATCTACGATTTATCAGTCATGACCAGACCAATCTACGGTTTATACGGTTGTGAGCAGACCAATCTACGGTTTATCAGTCATGAACAGACCAATCTACGGTTTCTACGGTCATGACCAGACCAATCTACTGTTTTTACGGCCATTACCAGACCAATCTACGGTTTCTACGGTCATGAACAGACCAATCTACGGTTTCGAGAGTCATTCCCAGACCAATCTACGGTTTCTACGGTCATGAACAGACCAATCTACGGTTTCTACGGTAATGTCCAGATGAATCGACGGGTTTTACGGTCATGACCAGACCAATCTACGATTTCTACGGTTATGATCATACCAATCTACGGTTTCTACGGTTATGACCAGACCAATCTACGGTTTCTACGGTTATGACTAGACCAATCTACGGTTTCTACGGTTATGGCTAGACCAATCCACGGTTTATACGGTCATGACCAGATCAATCTACGGTTTCGAGAGTCATTCCCAGACCACTCTACGGTTTCTACGGTTATGAGCAGACCAATCTACAGCTTTTACGATCATGACCAGACCAATCTACGGTTTTTACGGTTATGAGCAGACCAATCTACGGTTTCTACGGTCATGACCAGACAAATCTACGGTTTCTACGGTCATGAACAGACCAATCTACGATTTCTACGGTTTTGACCAGATCAATCTACGGGTTTTACGGTCATCACCAGACCAATCTACGGTTTCTACGGTTATGAGCAGACCATGCTACGGTTTCTACGGTTATGACCAGACCAATCTACGGTTTCTACGGTTATGACTAGACCAATCTACGGTTTCTACGGTTATGGCTAGACCAATCTAAGGTTTATACGGTTATGACTAGACCAATCCACGGTTTATACGGTCATGACCAGATCAATCTACGGTTTCTACGGTTAAGACCAGATCAATCTACTGGTTTTACGATCATCACCAGACCAATCTACGGTTTCTACGGTTATGACCATACCAATCAACGGTTTCTACGGTTATGACCTGACCAATCTACGGTTTCTACGGTTATGACCAGACCAATCTACGGTTTTTACGGTTATGACCAGACCAATCTACGGTTTCTACGGTTATAAGCAGACCAATCTACGGTTTCTACGGTCATTACCAGACCAATCTACGGTTCCTACGGTCATGAACAGACCAATCTACGGTTTCGAGAGTCATTCCCAGACCAATCTACGGTTTCTACGGTCATGACCAGACCATTCTACGGTTTCTACGGTTATGACCAGATCAATCTACGGGTTTTACGGTCATCACCAGACCAATCTACGGTTTCTACGGTCTTGAGCAGACCAATCTACGGTTTTTCAGTCATGACCAGACCAATCTACGGTTTCTACGGTTATGACCAGATCAATCTACGGGTTTTACGGTCATCACCAGACCAATCTACGGTTTCTACGGTTATGAGCAGACCAATCTACGGTTTTTACGGTTATGACCAGACCAATCTACGATTTATCAGTCATGACCAGACCAATCTAAGGCTTTTACGGTCATGACCAGACCAGTCTACGGTTTCTACGGTTATGACCAGACCAATCTACGGTTTCTACTGCCATGACCAGACCAATCTACGGTTTATACGGTCATGAACAGACCAATCTACGGTTTCTACGGTCATGAACATACCAATCTACGGTTTCTACGGTTATGACCAGATCAACCTACGGGTTTTACGGTCATCACCAGACCAATATACGGTTTCTACGGTTATGAGCAGACCAATCTACGGTTTATCAGTCATGACCAGACCAATCTACGATTTATCAGTCATGACCAGACCAATCTACGATTTCTACGGTCTTGACCAGACCAATCTAAGGCTTTTACGGTCATGACCAGACCAGTCTACGGTTTCTACGGTTATTAGCAGACAAATCTACGGTTTCTACGGTCATTACCAGACCAATCTACGGTTTCGAGAGTCATTCACAGACAAACCTACGGTTTCTACGGTTATGAGCAGATCATTCTACGGTTTCTACGGTCATGACCAGACCAATCTACGGTTCCTACGGTTATAAGCAGACCAATCTACGGTTTCTACGGTCATTACCAGACCAATCTACGGTTTCTACGGTCATGACCAGACCAATCTACGGTTTCTACGGTTATGACCAGATCAATCTACGGGTTTTACGGTCATCACCAGACCAATCTACGGTTTCTACGGTTATGAGCAGACCATTCTACGGTTTATCAGTCATGACCAGACCAATCTACGGTTTCTACGGTCATGACCAGACCAATCTACGGCTTTTACGGTCATTCCCAGATCAATCTACGGTTTCTACGGTTATGACCAGACCAATCTACGGTTTCTACGGTTATGACCAGACCAATCTACGGTTTCTACGGTTATGACCAGATCAATCTACTGGTTTTACGGTCATCACCAGACCAATCTACGGTTTCTACGGTTATGAACATACCAATCAACGGTTTCTACGGTTATGACCTGACCAATCTACGGTTTCTACGGTTATGACCAGACCAACATACGGTTTTTACGGTTATGACCAGACCAATCTACCGTTTCTACGGTTATGACCAGACCAATCTACTTTTTCTACGGTCATGACCAGACCAATCTACGGTTTATACGGTTGTGAGCAGACCAATCTACGGTTTATCAGTCATGAACAGACCAATCTACGGTTTCTACGGTCATGACCAGACCAATCTACTGTTTTTACGGCCATTACCAGACCAATCTACGGTTTCTACGGTCATGAACAGACCAATCTACGGTTTCTACGGTCATTACCAGACCAATCTACGGTTTCTACGGTCATGACCAGACCAATCTACGGTTTCTACGGTTATGACCAGATCAATCTACGGGTTTTACGGTCATCACCAGACCAATCTACGGTTTCTACGGTTATGAGCAGACCATTCTACGGTTTATCAGTCATGACCAGACCAATCTACGGTTTCTACGGTCATGACCAGACCAATCTACGGTTTCTACGGTTATGACCAGATCAATCTACGGGGTTTACGGTCATCACCAGACCAATCTACGGTTTCTACGGTTATGAGCAGACCATTCTACGGTTTATCAGTCATGACCAGACCAATCTACGGTTTCTACGGTCATGACCAGACCAATCTACGGCTTTTACGGTCATTCCCAGATCAATCTACGGTTTCTACGGTTAAGACCTGACCAATCTACGGTTTCTACGGTTATGACCAGACCAATCTACGGTTTCTACGGTTATAAGCAGACCAATCTACGGTTTCTACGGTCATTACCAGACCAATCTACGGTTCCTACGGTCATGAACAGACCAATCTACGGTTTCGAGAGTCATTCCCAGACCAATCTACGGTTTCTACGGTCATGACCAGACCATTCTACGGTTTCTACGGTTATGACCAGATCAATCTACGGGTTTTACGGTCATCACCAGACCAATCTACGGTTTCTACGGTCTTGAGCAGACCAATCTACGGTTTTTCAGTCATGACCAGACCAATCTACGGTTTCTACGGTTATGACCAGATCAATCTACGGGTTTTACGGTCATCACCAGACCAATCTACGGTTTCTACGGTTATGAGCAGACCAATCTACGGTTTTTACGGTTATGACCAGACCAATCTACGATTTATCAGTCATGACCAGACCAATCTAAGGCTTTTACGGTCATGACCAGACCAGTCTACGGTTTCTACGGTTATGACCAGACCAATCTACGGTTTCTACTGCCATGACCAGACCAATCTACGGTTTATACGGTCATGAACAGACCAATCTACGGTTTCTACGGTCATGAACATACCAATCTACGGTTTCTACGGTTATGACCAGATCAACCTACGGGTTTTACGGTCATCACCAGACCAATATACGGTTTCTACGGTTATGAGCAGACCAATCTACGGTTTATCAGTCATGACCAGACCAATCTACGATTTATCAGTCATGACCAGACCAATCTACGATTTCTACGGTCTTGACCAGACCAATCTAAGGCTTTTACGGTCATGACCAGACCAGTCTACGGTTTCTACGGTTATGAGCAGACAAATCTACGGTTTCTACGGTCATTACCAGACCAATCTACGGTTTCGAGAGTCATTCACAGACAAACCTACGGTTTCTACGGTTATGAGCAGATCATTCTACGGTTTCTACGGTCATGACCAGACCAATCTACGGTTCCTACGGTTATAAGCAGACCAATCTACGGTTTCTACGGTTATTACCAGACCAATCTACGGTTTCTACGGTCATGACCAGACCAATCTACGGTTTCTACGGTTATGACCAGATCAATCTACGGGTTTTACGGTCATCACCAGACCAATCTACGGTTTCTACGGTTATGAGCAGACCATTCTACGGTTTATCAGTCATGACCAGACCAATCTACGGTTTCTACGGTCATGACCAGACCAATCTACGGCTTTTACGGTCATTCCCAGATCAATCTACGGTTTCTACGGTTATGACCAGACCAATCTACGGTTTCTACGGTTATGACCAGACCAATCTACGGTTTCTACGGTTATGACCAGATCAATCTACTGGTTTTACGGTCATCACCAGACCAATCTACGGTTTCTACGGTTATGACCATACCAATCAACGGTTTCTACGGTTATGACCTGACCAATCTACGGTTTCTACGGTTATGACCAGACCAACATACGGTTTTTACGGTTATGACCAGACCAATCTACCGTTTCTACGGTTATGACCAGACCAATCTACTTTTTCTACGGTCATGACCAGACCAATCTACGGTTTATACGGTTGTGAGCAGACCAATCTACGGTTTATCAGTCATGAACAGACCAATCTACGGTTTCTACGGTCATGACCAGACCAATCTACTGTTTTTACGGCCATTACCAGACCAATCTACGGTTTCTACGGTCATGAACAGACCAATCTACGGTTTCTACGGTCATGAACAGACCAATCTACGGTTTCTACGGTAATGACCAGATGAATCGACGGGTTTTACGGTCATGACCAGACCAATCTACGATTTCTACGGTTATGATCATACCAATCTACGGTTTCTACGGTTATGACCAGACCAATCTACGGTTTCTACGGTTATGACTAGACCAACATACGGTTTTTACGGTTATGACCAGACCAATCTACCGTTTCTACGGTTATGACCAGACCAATCTACTTTTTCTACGGTAATGACCAGATGAATCGACGGGTTTTACGGTCATGACCAGACCAATCTACGGTTTATACGGTCATGAACAGACCAATCTACGGTTTCTACGGTCATGAACATACCAATCTACGGTTTCTACGGTTATGACCAGATCAACCTACGGGTTTTACGGTCATCACCAGACCAATATACGGTTTCTACGGTTATGAGCAGACCAATCTACGGTTTATCAGTCATGACCAGACCAATCTACGATTTATCAGTCATGACCAGACCAATCTACGATTTCTACGGTCTTGACCAGACCAATCTAAGGCTTTTACGGTCATGACCAGACCAGTCTACGGTTTCTACGGTTATGAGCAGACAAATCTACGGTTTCTACGGTCATTACCAGACCAATCTACGGTTTCGAGAGTCATTCACAGACAAACCTACGGTTTCTACGGTTATGAGCAGATCATTCTACGGTTTCTACGGTCATGACCAGACCAATCTACGGTTCCTACGGTTATAAGCAGACCAATCTACGGTTTCTACGGTCATTACCAGACCAATCTACGGTTTCTACGGTCATGACCAGACCAATCTACGGTTTCTACGGTTATGACCAGATCAATCTACGGGTTTTACGGTCATCACCAGACCAATCTACGGTTTCTACGGTTATGAGCAGACCATTCTACGGTTTATCAGTCATGACCAGACCAATCTACGGTTTCTACGGTCATGACCAGACCAATCTACGGCTTTTACGGTCATTCCCAGATCAATCTACGGTTTCTACGGTTATGACCAGACCAATCTACGGTTTCTACGGTTATGACCAGACCAATCTACGGTTTCTACGGTTATGACCAGATCAATCTACTGGTTTTACGGTCATCACCAGACCAATCTACGGTTTCTACGGTTATGACCATACCAATCAACGGTTTCTACGGTTATGACCTGACCAATCTACGGTTTCTACGGTTATGACCAGACCAACATACGGTTTTTACGGTTATGACCAGACCAATCTACCGTTTCTACGGTTATGACCAGACCAATCTACTTTTTCTACGGTCATGACCAGACCAATCTACGGTTTATACGGTTGTGAGCAGACCAATCTACGGTTTATCAGTCATGAACAGACCAATCTACGGTTTCTACGGTCATGACCAGACCAATCTACTGTTTTTACGGCCATTACCAGACCAATCTACGGTTTCTACGGTCATGAACAGACCAATCTACGGTTTCTACGGTCATGAACAGACCAATCTACGGTTTTTACGGTAATGACCAGATGAATCGACGGGTTTTACGGTCATGACCAGACCAATCTACGATTTCTACGGTTATGATCATACCAATCTACGGTTTCTACGGTTATGACCAGACCAATCTACGGTTTCTACGGTTATGACTAGACCAATCTACGGTTTCTACGGTTATGGCTAGACCAATCTAAGGTTTATACGGTTATGACTAGACCAATCCACGGTTTATACGGTCATGACCAGATCAATCTACGGTTTCGAGAGTCATTCCCAGACCAATCTACGGTTTCTACGGTTATGAGCAGACCAATCTACAGCTTTTACGATCATGACCAGACCAATCTACGGTTTTTACGGTTATGAGCAGACCAATCTACGGTTTCTACGGTCATGACCAGACAAATCTACGGTTTCTACGGTCATGAACAGACCAATCTACGGTTTCTACGGTCATGAACAGACCAATCTACGGTGTCTACGGTTATGACCAGATCAATCTACGGGTTTTACGGTCATCACCAGACCAATCTAAGGTTTCTACGGTTATGAGCAGACCAATCTACGGTTTATCAGTCATGACCAGACCAATCTACGGTTTCTACGGTCATGACCAGACCAATCTACGGCTTTTACGGTCATTCCCAGACCAATCTACGGTTTCTACGGTTAAGACCTGACCAATCTACGGTTTCTACGGTTATGACCAGACCAATCTACGGTTTCTACGGTTATGACTAGACCAATCTACGGTTTCTACGGTCATGACCAGACCCATCTACGATTGATCAGTCATGACCAGTCCAATCTACGGTTTTTACGGTCATGACCAGACCAATCTACGGCCTTTATGGTCATGACCAGACCAATCTACGGCTTTAACGGTCATGACCAGACCAATCTACGGTTTCTACAGTCATGACCAGACCAATCTACGATTTATCAGTCATGACCAGACCAATCTACGGTTTCTACGGTCTTGACCAGACCAATCTAAGGCTTTTACGGTCATGACCAGACCAGTCTACGGTTTCTACGGTTATGAGCAGACAAATCTACGGTTTCTACGGTCATTACCAGACCAATCTACGGTTTCGAGAGTCATTCACAGACAAACCTACGGTTTCTACGGTTATGAGCAGATCAATCTACGGTTTCTACGGTCATGACCAGACCAATCTACGGTTCCTACGGTTATAAGCAGACCAATCTACGGTTTCTACGGTCATTACCAGACCAATCTACGGTTTCTACGGTCATGAACAGACCAATCTACGGTTTCGAGAGTCATTCCCAGACCAATCTACGGTTTCTACGGTCATGACCAGACCAATCTACGGTTTCTACGGTTATGACCAGATCAATCTACGGGTTTTACGGTCATCACCAGACCAATCTACGGTTTCTACGGTTATGAACAGACCATTCTACGGTTTATCAGTCATGACCAGACCAATCTACGGTTTCTACGGTCATGACCAGACCAATCTACGGCTTTTACGGTCATTCCCAGATCAATCTACGGTTTCTACGGTTAAGACCTGACCAATCTACGGTTTCTACGGTTATGACCAGACCAATCTACGGTTTCTACGGTTAAGACCAGATCAATCTACTGGTTTTTCGATCATCACCAGACCAATCTACGGTTTCTACGGTTATTACCATACCAATCAACGGTTTCTACGGTTATGACCTGACCAATCTACGGTTTCTACGGTTATGACCAGACCAATCTACGGTTTTTACGGTTATGACCAGACCAATCTACCGTTTCTACGGTTATGACCAGACCAATCTACGGTTTCTACGGTCATGACCAGACCAATCTACGATTTATCAGTCATGACCAGACCAATCTACGGTTTATACGGTTGTGAGCAGACCAATCTACGGTTTATCAGTCATGAACAGACCAATCTACGGTTTCTACGGTCATGACCAGACCAATCTACTGTTTTTACGGCCATTACCAGACCAATCTACGGTTTCTACGGTCATGAACAGACCAATCTACGGTTTCTACGGTCATGAACAGACCAATCTACGGTTTCTACGGTAATGTCCAGATGAATCGACGGGTTTTACGGTCATGACCAGACCAATCTACGATTTCTACGGTTATGATCATACCAATCTACGGTTTCTACGGTTATGACCAGACCAATCTACGGTTTCTACGGTTATGACTAGACCAATCTACGGTTTCTACGGTTATGGCTAGACCAATCCACGGTTTATACGGTCATGACCAGATCAATCTACGGTTTCGAGAGTCATTCCCAGACCACTCTACGGTTTCTACGGTTATGAGCAGACCAATCTACAGCTTTTACGATCATGACCAGACCAATCTACGGTTTTTACGGTTATGAGCAGACCAATCTACGGTTTCTACGGTCATGACCAGACAAATCTACGGTTTCTACGGTCATGAACAGACCAATCTACGATTTCTACGGTTTTGACCAGATCAATCTACGGGTTTTACGGTCATCACCAGACCAATCTACGGTTTCTACGGTTATGAGCAGACCATGCTACGGTTTCTACGGTTATGACCAGACCAATCTACGGTTTCTACGGTTATGACTAGACCAATCTACGGTTTCTACGGTTATGGCTAGACCAATCTAAGGTTTATACGGTTATGACTAGACCAATCCACGGTTTATACGGTCATGACCAGATCAATCTACGGTTTCTACGGTTAAGACCAGATCAATCTACTGGTTTTACGATCATCACCAGACCAATCTACGGTTTCTACGGTTATGACCATACCAATCAACGGTTTCTACGGTTATGACCTGACCAATCTACGGTTTCTACGGTTATGACCAGACCAATCTACGGTTTTTACGGTTATGACCAGACCAATCTACGGTTTCTACGGTTATAAGCAGACCAATCTACGGTTTCTACGGTCATTACCAGACCAATCTACGGTTCCTACGGTCATGAACAGACCAATCTACGGTTTCGAGAGTCATTCCCAGACCAATCTACGGTTTCTACGGTCATGACCAGACCATTCTACGGTTTCTACGGTTATGACCAGATCAATCTACGGGTTTTACGGTCATCACCAGACCAATCTACGGTTTCTACGGTCTTGAGCAGACCAATCTACGGTTTTTCAGTCATGACCAGACCAATCTACGGTTTCTACGGTTATGACCAGATCAATCTACGGGTTTTACGGTCATCACCAGACCAATCTACGGTTTCTACGGTTATGAGCAGACCAATCTACGGTTTTTACGGTTATGACCAGACCAATCTACGATTTATCAGTCATGACCAGACCAATCTAAGGCTTTTACGGTCATGACCAGACCAGTCTACGGTTTCTACGGTTATGACCAGACCAATCTACGGTTTCTACTGCCATGACCAGACCAATCTACGGTTTATACGGTCATGAACAGACCAATCTACGGTTTCTACGGTCATGAACATACCAATCTACGGTTTCTACGGTTATGACCAGATCAACCTACGGGTTTTACGGTCATCACCAGACCAATATACGGTTTCTACGGTTATGAGCAGACCAATCTACGGTTTATCAGTCATGACCAGACCAATCTACGATTTATCAGTCATGACCAGACCAATCTACGATTTCTACGGTCTTGACCAGACCAATCTAAGGCTTTTACGGTCATGACCAGACCAGTCTACGGTTTCTACGGTTATGAGCAGACAAATCTACGGTTTCTACGGTCATTACCAGACCAATCTACGGTTTCGAGAGTCATTCACAGACAAACCTACGGTTTCTACGGTTATGAGCAGATCTTTCTACGGTTTCTACGGTCATGACCAGACCAATCTACGGTTCCTACGGTTATAAGCAGACCAATCTACGGTTTCTACGGTTATTACCAGACCAATCTACGGTTTCTACGGTCATGACCAGACCAATCTACGGTTTCTACGGTTATGACCAGATCAATCTACGGGTTTTACGGTCATCACCAGACCAATCTACGGTTTCTACGGTTATGAGCAGACCATTCTACGGTTTATCAGTCATGACCAGACCAATCTACGGTTTCTACGGTCATGACCAGACCAATCTACGGCTTTTACGGTCATTCCCAGATCAATCTACGGTTTCTACGGTTATGACCAGACCAATCTACGGTTTCTACGGTTATGACCAGACCAATCTACGGTTTCTACGGTTATGACCAGATCAATCTACTGGTTTTACGGTCATCACCAGACCAATCTACGGTTTCTACGGTTATGACCATACCAATCAACGGTTTCTACGGTTATGACCTGACCAATCTACGGTTTCTACGGTTATGACCAGACCAACATACGGTTTTTACGGTTATGACCAGACCAATCTACCGTTTCTACGGTTATGACCAGACCAATCTACTTTTTCTACGGTCATGACCAGACCAATCTACGGTTTATACGGTTGTGAGCAGACCAATCTACGGTTTATCAGTCATGAACAGACCAATCTACGGTTTCTACGGTCATGACCAGACCAATCTACTGTTTTTACGGCCATTACCAGACCAATCTACGGTTTCTACGGTCATGAACAGACCAATCTACGGTTTCTACGGTCATGAACAGACCAATCTACGGTTTCTACGGTAATGACCAGATGAATCGACGGGTTTTACGGTCATGACCAGACCAATCTACGATTTCTACGGTTATGATCATACCAATCTACGGTTTCTACGGTTATGACCAGACCAATCTACGGTTTCTACGGTTATGACTAGACCAACATACGGTTTTTACGGTTATGACCAGACCAATCTACCGTTTCTACGGTTATGACCAGACCAATCTACTTTTTCTACGGTAATGACCAGATGAATCGACGGGTTTTACGGTCATGACCAGACCAATCTACGGTTTATACGGTCATGAACAGACCAATCTACGGTTTCTACGGTCATGAACATACCAATCTACGGTTTCTACGGTTATGACCAGATCAACCTACGGGTTTTACGGTCATCACCAGACCAATATACGGTTTCTACGGTTATGAGCAGACCAATCTACGGTTTATCAGTCATGACCAGACCAATCTACGATTTATCAGTCATGACCAGACCAATCTACGATTTCTACGGTCTTGACCAGACCAATCTAAGGCTTTTAGGGTCATGACCAGACCAGTCTACGGTTTCTACGGTTATGAGCAGACAAATCTACGGTTTCTACGGTCATTACCAGACCAATCTACGGTTTCGAGAGTCATTCACAGACAAACCTACGGTTTCTACGGTTATGAGCAGATCATTCTACGGTTTCTACGGTCATGACCAGACCAATCTACGGTTCCTACGGTTATAAGCAGACCAATCTACGGTTTCTACGGTCATTACCAGACCAATCTACGGTTTCTACGGTCATGACCAGACCAATCTACGGTTTCTACGGTTATGACCAGATCAATCTACGGGTTTTACGGTCATCACCAGACCAATCTACGGTTTCTACGGTTATGAGCAGACCATTCTACGGTTTATCAGTCATGACCAGACCAATCTACGGTTTCTACGGTCATGACCAGACCAATCTACGGCTTTTACGGTCATTCCCAGATCAATCTACGGTTTCTACGGTTATGACCAGACCAATCTACGGTTTCTACGGTTATGACCAGACCAATCTACGGTTTCTACGGTTATGACCAGATCAATCTACTGGTTTTACGGTCATCACCAGACCAATCTACGGTTTCTACGGTTATGACCATACCAATCAACGGTTTCTACGGTTATGACCTGACCAATCTACGGTTTCTACGGTTATGACCAGACCAACATACGGTTTTTACGGTTATGACCAGACCAATCTACCGTTTCTACGGTTATGACCAGACCAATCTACTTTTTCTACGGTCATGACCAGACCAATCTACGGTTTATACGGTTGTGAGCAGACCAATCTACGGTTTATCAGTCATGAACAGACCAATCTACGGTTTCTACGGTCATGACCAGACCAATCTACTGTTTTTACGGCCATTACCAGACCAATCTACGGTTTCTACGGTCATGAACAGACCAATCTACGGTTTCTACGGTCATGAACAGACCAATCTACGGTTTCTACGGTAATGACCAGATGAATCGACGGGTTTTACGGTCATGACCAGACCAATCTACGATTTCTACGGTTATGATCATACCAATCTACGGTTTCTACGGTTATGACCAGACCAATCTACGGTTTCTACGGTTATGACTAGACCAATCTACGGTTTCTACGGTTATGGCTAGACCAATCTAAGGTTTATACGGTTATGACTAGACCAATCCACGGTTTATACGGTCATGACCAGATCAATCTACGGTTTCGAGAGTCATTCCCAGACCAATCTACGGTTTCTACGGTTATGAGCAGACCAATCTACAGCTTTTACGATCATGACCAGACCAATCTACGGTTTTTACGGTTATGAGCAGACCAATCTACGGTTTCTACGGTCATGACCAGACAAATCTACGGTTTCTACGGTCATGAACAGACCAATCTACGGTTTCTACGGTCATGAACAGACCAATCTACGGTGTCTACGGTTATGACCAGATCAATCTACGGGTTTTACGGTCATCACCAGACCAATCTAAGGTTTCTACGGTTATGAGCAGACCAATCTACGGTTTATCAGTCATGACCAGACCAATCTACGGTTTCTACGGTCATGACCAGACCAATCTACGGCTTTTACGGTCATTCCCAGACCAATCTACGGTTTCTACGGTTAAGACCTGACCAATCTACGGTTTCTACGGTTATGACCAGACCAATCTACGGTTTCTACGGTTATGACTAGACCAATCTACGGTTTCTACGGTCATGACCAGACCCATCTACGATTGATCAGTCATGACCAGTCCAATCTACGGTTTTTACGGTCATGACCAGACCAATCTACGGCCTTTATGGTCATGACCAGACCAATCTACGGCTTTAACGGTCATGACCAGACCAATCTACGGTTTCTACAGTCATGACCAGACCAATCTACGATTTATCAGTCATGACCAGACCAATCTACGGTTTCTACGGTCTTGACCAGACCAATCTAAGGCTTTTACGGTCATGACCAGACCAGTCTACGGTTTCTACGGTTATGAGCAGACAAATCTACGGTTTCTACGGTCATTACCAGACCAATCTACGGTTTCGAGAGTCATTCACAGACAAACCTACGGTTTCTACGGTTATGAGCAGATCAATCTACGGTTTCTACGGTCATGACCAGACCAATCTACGGTTCCTACGGTTATAAGCAGACCAATCTACGGTTTCTACGGTCATTACCAGACCAATCTACGGTTTCTACGGTCATGAACAGACCAATCTACGGTTTCGAGAGTCATTCCCAGACCAATCTACGGTTTCTACGGTCATGACCAGACCAATCTACGGTTTCTACGGTTATGACCAGATCAATCTACGGGTTTTACGGTCATCACCAGACCAATCTACGGTTTCTACGGTTATGAACAGACCATTCTACGGTTTATCAGTCATGACCAGACCAATCTACGGTTTCTACGGTCATGACCAGACCAATCTACGGCTTTTACGGTCATTCCCAGATCAATCTACGGTTTCTACGGTTAAGACCTGACCAATCTACGGTTTCTACGGTTATGACCAGACCAATCTACGGTTTCTACGGTTAAGACCAGATCAATCTACTGGTTTTTCGATCATCACCAGACCAATCTACGGTTTCTACGGTTATTACCATACCAATCAACGGTTTCTACGGTTATGACCTGACCAATCTACGGTTTCTACGGTTATGACCAGACCAATCTACGGTTTTTACGGTTATGACCAGACCAATCTACCGTTTCTACGGTTATGACCAGACCAATCTACGGTTTCTACGGTCATGACCAGACCAATCTACGATTTATCAGTCATGACCAGACCAATCTACGGTTTATACGGTTGTGAGCAGACCAATCTACGGTTTATCAGTCATGAACAGACCAATCTACGGTTTCTACGGTCATGACCAGACCAATCTACTGTTTTTACGGCCATTACCAGACCAATCTACGGTTTCTACGGTCATGAACAGACCAATCTACGGTTTCGAGAGTCATTCCCAGACCAATCTACGGTTTCTACGGTCATGAACAGACCAATCTACGGTTTCTACGGTAATGTCCAGATGAATCGACGGGTTTTACGGTCATGACCAGACCAATCTACGATTTCTACGGTTATGATCATACCAATCTACGGTTTCTACGGTTATGACCAGACCAATCTACGGTTTCTACGGTTATGACTAGACCAATCTACGGTTTCTACGGTTATGGCTAGACCAATCCACGGTTTATACGGTCATGACCAGATCAATCTACGGTTTCGAGAGTCATTCCCAGACCACTCTACGGTTTCTACGGTTATGAGCAGACCAATCTACAGCTTTTACGATCATGACCAGACCAATCTACGGTTTTTACGGTTATGAGCAGACCAATCTACGGTTTCTACGGTCATGACCAGACAAATCTACGGTTTCTACGGTCATGAACAGACCAATCTACGATTTCTACGGTTTTGACCAGATCAATCTACGGGTTTTACGGTCATCACCAGACCAATCTACGGTTTCTACGGTTATGAGCAGACCATGCTACGGTTTCTACGGTTATGACCAGACCAATCTACGGTTTCTACGGTTATGACTAGACCAATCTACGGTTTCTACGGTTATGGCTAGACCAATCTAAGGTTTATACGGTTATGACTAGACCAATCCACGGTTTATACGGTCATGACCAGATCAATCTACGGTTTCTACGGTTAAGACCAGGTCAATCTACTGGTTTTACGATCATCACCAGACCAATCTACGGTTTCTACGGTTATGACCATACCAATCAACGGTTTCTACGGTTATGACCTGACCAATCTACGGTTTCTACGGTTATGACCAGACCAATCTACGGTTTTTACGGTTATGACCAGACCAATCTACGGTTTCTACGGTTATAAGCAGACCAATCTACGGTTTCTACGGTCATTACCAGACCAATCTACGGTTCCTACGGTCATGAACAGACCAATCTACGGTTTCGAGAGTCATTCCCAGACCAATCTACGGTTTCTACGGTCATGACCAGACCATTCTACGGTTTCTACGGTTATGACCAGATCAATCTACGGGTTTTACGGTCATCACCAGACCAATCTACGGTTTCTACGGTCTTGAGCAGACCAATCTACGGTTTTTCAGTCATGACCAGACCAATCTACGGTTTCTACGGTTATGACCAGATCAATCTACGGGTTTTACGGTCATCACCAGACCAATCTACGGTTTCTACGGTTATGAGCAGACCAATCTACGGTTTTTACGGTTATGACCAGACCAATCTACGATTTATCAGTCATGACCAGACCAATCTAAGGCTTTTACGGTCATGACCAGACCAGTCTACGGTTTCTACGGTTATGACCAGACCAATCTACGGTTTCTACTGCCATGACCAGACCAATCTACGGTTTATACGGTCATGAACAGACCAATCTACGGTTTCTACGGTCATGAACATACCAATCTACGGTTTCTACGGTTATGACCAGATCAACCTACGGGTTTTACGGTCATCACCAGACCAATATACGGTTTCTACGGTTATGAGCAGACCAATCTACGGTTTATCAGTCATGACCAGACCAATCTACGATTTATCAGTCATGACCAGACCAATCTACGATTTCTACGGTCTTGACCAGACCAATCTAAGGCTTTTACGGTCATGACCAGACCAGTCTACGGTTTCTACGGTTATGAGCAGACAAATCTACGGTTTCTACGGTCATTACCAGACCAATCTACGGTTTCGAGAGTCATTCACAGACAAACCTACGGTTTCTACGGTTATGAGCAGATCATTCTACGGTTTCTACGGTCATGACCAGACCAATCTACGGTTCCTACGGTTATAAGCAGACCAATCTACGGTTTCTACGGTCATTACCAGACCAATCTACGGTTTCTACGGTCATGACCAGACCAATCTACGGTTTCTACGGTTATGACCAGATCAATCTACGGGTTTTACGGTCATCACCAGACCAATCTACGGTTTCTACGGTTATGAGCAGACCATTCTACGGTTTATCAGTCATGACCAGACCAATCTACGGTTTCTACGGTCATGACCAGACCAATCTACGGCTTTTACGGTCATTCCCAGATCAATCTACGGTTTCTACGGTTATGACCAGACCAATCTACGGTTTCTACGGTTATGACCAGACCAATCTACGGTTTCTACGGTTATGACCAGATCAATCTACTGGTTTTACGGTCATCACCAGACCAATCTACGGTTTCTACGGTTATGAACATACCAATCAACGGTTTCTACGGTTATGACCTGACCAATCTACGGTTTCTACGGTTATGACCAGACCAACATACGGTTTTTACGGTTATGACCAGACCAATCTACCGTTTCTACGGTTATGACCAGACCAATCTACTTTTTCTACGGTCATGACCAGACCAATCTACGGTTTATACGGTTGTGAGCAGACCAATCTACGGTTTATCAGTCATGAACAGACCAATCTACGGTTTCTACGGTCATGACCAGACCAATCTACTGTTTTTACGGCCATTACCAGACCAATCTACGGTTTCTACGGTCATGAACAGACCAATCTACGGTTTCTACGGTCATGAACAGACCAATCTACGGTTTCTACGGTAATGACCAGATGAATCGACGGGTTTTACGGTCATGACCAGACCAATCTACGATTTCTACGGTTATGATCATACCAATCTACGGTTTCTACGGTTATGACCAGACCAATCTACGGTTTCTACGGTTATGACTAGACCAACATACGGTTTTTACGGTTATGACCAGACCAATCTACCGTTTCTACGGTTATGACCAGACCAATCTACTTTTTCTACGGTAATGACCAGATGAATCGACGGGTTTTACGGTCATGACCAGACCAATCTACGGTTTATACGGTCATGAACAGACCAATCTACGGTTTCTACGGTCATGAACATACCAATCTACGGTTTCTACGGTTATGACCAGACCAATCTACGGTTTTTACGGTTATGACCAGACCAATCTACGGTTTCTACGGTTATAAGCAGACCAATCTACGGTTTCTACGGTCATTACCAGACCAATCTACGGTTCCTACGGTCATGAACAGACCAATCTACGGTTTCGAGAGTCATTCCCAGACCAATCTACGGTTTCTACGGTCATGACCAGACCATTCTACGGTTTCTACGGTTATGACCAGATCAATCTACGGGTTTTACGGTCATCACCAGACCAATCTACGGTTTCTACGGTCTTGAGCAGACCAATCTACGGTTTTTCAGTCATGACCAGACCAATCTACGGTTTCTACGGTTATGACCAGATCAATCTACGGGTTTTACGGTCATCACCAGACCAATCTACGGTTTCTACGGTTATGAGCAGACCAATCTACGGTTTTTACGGTTATGACCAGACCAATCTACGATTTATCAGTCATGACCAGACCAATCTAAGGCTTTTACGGTCATGACCAGACCAGTCTACGGTTTCTACGGTTATGACCAGACCAATCTACGGTTTCTACTGCCATGACCAGACCAATCTACGGTTTATACGGTCATGAACAGACCAATCTACGGTTTCTACGGTCATGAACATACCAATCTACGGTTTCTACGGTTATGACCAGATCAACCTACGGGTTTTACGGTCATCACCAGACCAATATACGGTTTCTACGGTTATGAGCAGACCAATCTACGGTTTATCAGTCATGACCAGACCAATCTACGATTTATCAGTCATGACCAGACCAATCTACGATTTCTACGGTCTTGACCAGACCAATCTAAGGCTTTTACGGTCATGACCAGACCAGTCTACGGTTTCTACGGTTATGAGCAGACAAATCTACGGTTTCTACGGTCATTACCAGACCAATCTACGGTTTCGAGAGTCATTCACAGACAAACCTACGGTTTCTACGGTTATGAGCAGATCATTCTACGGTTTCTACGGTCATGACCAGACCAATCTACGGTTCCTACGGTTATAAGCAGACCAATCTACGGTTTCTACGGTCATTACCAGACCAATCTACGGTTTCTACGGTCATGACCAGACCAATCTACGGTTTCTACGGTTATGACCAGATCAATCTACGGGTTTTACGGTCATCACCAGACCAATCTACGGTTTCTACGGTTATGAGCAGACCATTCTACGGTTTATCAGTCATGACCAGACCAATCTACGGTTTCTACGGTCATGACCAGACCAATCTACGGCTTTTACGGTCATTCCCAGATCAATCTACGGTTTCTACGGTTATGACCAGACCAATCTACGGTTTCTACGGTTATGACCAGACCAATCTACGGTTTCTACGGTTATGACCAGATCAATCTACTGGTTTTACGGTCATCACCAGACCAATCTACGGTTTCTACGGTTATGACCATACCAATCAACGGTTTCTACGGTTATGACCTGACCAATCTACGGTTTCTACGGTTATGACCAGACCAACATACGGTTTTTACGGTTATGACCAGACCAATCTACCGTTTCTACGGTTATGACCAGACCAATCTACTTTTTCTACGGTCATGACCAGACCAATCTACGGTTTATACGGTTGTGAGCAGACCAATCTACGGTTTATCAGTCATGAACAGACCAATCTACGGTTTCTACGGTCATGACCAGACCAATCTACTGTTTTTACGGCCATTACCAGACCAATCTACGGTTTCTACGGTCATGAACAGACCAATCTACGGTTTCTACGGTCATGAACAGACCAATCTACGGTTTCTACGGTAATGACCAGATGAATCGACGGGTTTTACGGTCATGACCAGACCAATCTACGATTTCTACGGTTATGATCATACCAATCTACGGTTTCTACGGTTATGACCAGACCAATCTACGGTTTCTACGGTTATGACTAGACCAATCTACGGTTTCTACGGTTATGGCTAGACCAATCTAAGGTTTA
Source organism: Daptonema setosum (assembly GCA_964036265.1). Taxonomy (NCBI): domain Eukaryota; kingdom Metazoa; phylum Nematoda; class Chromadorea; order Monhysterida; family Xyalidae; genus Daptonema; species Daptonema setosum. Next base: position 43,564 of record CAXIWR010000390.1, on the reverse strand, counting down.
TACGGTTATGACTAGACCAATCCACGGTTTATACGGTCATGACCAGATCAATCTACGGTTTCGAGAGTCATTCCCAGACCAATCTACGGTTTCTACGGTTATGAGCAGACCAATCTACAGCTTTTACGATCATGACCAGACCAATCTACGGTTTTTACGGTTATGAGCAGACCAATCTACGGTTTCTACGGTCATGACCAGACAAATCTACGGTTTCTACGGTCATGAACAGACCAATCTACGGTTTCTACGGTCATGAACAGACCAATCTACGGTGTCTACGGTTATGACCAGATCAATCTACGGGTTTTACGGTCATCACCAGACCAATCTAAGGTTTCTACGGTTATGAGCAGACCAATCTACGGTTTCTACGGTCATGACCAGACCAATCTACGATTTATCAGTCATGACCAGACCAATCTACGGTTTCGAGAGTCATTCCCAGACCAATCTACAGTTTCTACGGTCATGACCAGACCAATCTACGGTTTCTACGGTTATGACCAGACCAATCTACGGTTTTTACGGTTATGACCAGACCAATCTACCGTTTCTACGGTCATGAACAGACCAATCTACGGTTTCTACGGTCATGAACAGACCAATCTACGGTGTCTACGGTTATGACCAGATCAATCTACGGGTTTTACGGTCATCACCAGACCAATCTAAGGTTTCTACGGTTATGAGCAGACCAATCTACGGTTTCTACGGTCATGACCAGACCAATCTACGATTTATCAGTCATGACCAGACCAATCTACGGTTTCGAGAGTCATTCCCAGACCAATCTACAGTTTCTACGGTCATGACCAGACCAATCTACGGTTTCTACGGTTATGACCAGACCAATCTACGGTTTTTACGGTTATGACCAGACCAATCTACCGTTTCTACGGTTATGACCAGACCAATCTACGGTTTCTACGGTCATGACCAGACCAATCTACGATTTATCAGTCATGACCAGACCAATCTACGGTTTATACGGTTGTGAGCAGACCAATCTACGGTTTATCAGTCATGAACAGACCAATCTACGGTTTCTACGGTCATGACCAGACCAATCTACTGTTTTTACGGCCATTACCAGACCAATCTACGGTTTCTACGGTCATGAACAGACCAATCTACGGTTTCTACTGTCATGAACAGACCAATCTACGGTTTCTACGGTAATGTCCAGATGAATCGACGGGTTTTACGGTCATGACCAGACCAATCTACGATTTCTACGGTTATGATCATACCAATCTACGGTTTCTACGGTTATGACCAGACCAATCTACGGTTTCTACGGTTATGACTAGACCAATCTACGGTTTCTACGGTTATGGCTAGACCAATCTAAGGTTTATACGGTTATGACTAGACCAATCCACAGTTTATACGGTCATGACCAGATCAATCTACGGTTTCGAGAGTCATTCCCAGACCACTCTACGGTTTCTACGGTTATGAGCAGACCAATCTACAGCTTTTACGATCATGACCAGACCAATCTACGGTTTTTACGGTTATGATCAGACCAATCTACGGTTTCTACGGTCATGACCAGACAAATCTACGGTTTCTACGGTCATGAACAGACCAATCTACGATTTCTACGGTTTTGACCAGATCAATCTACGGGTTTTACGGTCATCACCAGACCAATCTACGGTTTCTACGGTTATGAGCAGACCATGCTACGGTTTCTACGGTTATGACCAGACCAATCTACGGTTTCTACGGTTATGACTAGACCAATCTACGGTTTCTACGGTTATGGCTAGACCAATCTAAGGTTTATACGGTTATGACTAGACCAATCCACGGTTTATACGGTCATGACCAGATCAATCTACGGTTTCTACGGTTAAGACCAGATCAATCTACTGGTTTTACGATCATCACCAGACCAATCTACGGTTTCTACGGTTATGACCATACCAATCAACGGTTTCTACGGTTATGACCTGACCAATCTACGGTTTCTACGGTTATGACCAGACCAATCTACGGTTTTTACGGTTATGACCAGACCAATCTACCGTTTCTACGGTTATGACCAGACCAATCTACGGTTTCTACGGTCATGACCAGACCAATCTACGATTTATCAGTCATGACCAGACCAATCTACGGTTTATGCGGTTGTGAGCAGACCAATCTACGGTTTATCAGTCATGAACAGACCAATCTACGGTTTCTACGGTCATGACCAGACCAATCTACTGTTTTTACGGCCATTACCAGACCAATCTACGGTTTCTACGGTCATGAACAGACCAATCTACGGTTTCTACGGTCATGAACAGACCAATCTACGGTTTCTACGGTCATGAACAGACCAATCTACGGTTTATACGGTTGTGAGCAGACCAATCTACGGTTTCTACGGTAATGACCAGATGAATCGACGGGTTTTACGGTCAGGACCAGACCAATCTACGATTTCTACGGTTATGATCATACCAATCTACGGTTTCTACGGTTATGACCAGAACAATCTACGGTTTCTACGGTTATGACTAGACTAATCTACGGTTTCTACGGTTATGGCTAGACCAATCTAAGGTTTATACGGTTATGACTAGACCAATCCACGGTTTATACGGTCATGACCAGACCAATCTACGGTTTCTACGGTTATGAGCAGACCAATCTACGGTTTCTACGTTCATGAACAGACCAATCTACGGTTTCTACGGTAATGACCAGATGAATCGACGGGTTTTACGGTCATGACCAGACCAATCTACGATTTCTACGGTTATGATCATACCAATCTACGGTTTCTACGGTTATGACCAGACCAATCTACGGTTTCTACGGTTATGACTAGACCAACATACGGTTTTTACGGTTATGACCAGACCAATCTACCGTTTCTACGGTTATGACCAGACCAATCTACTTTTTCTACGGTAATGACCAGATGAATCGACGGGTTTTACGGTCATGACCAGACCAATCTACGATTTCTACGGTTATGATCATACCAATCTACGGTTTCTACGGTTATGACCAGACCAATCTACGGTTTCTACGGTTATGACTAGACCAACATACGGTTTTTACGGTTATGACCAGACCAATCTACCGTTTCTACGGTTATGACCAGACCAATCTACTTTTTCTACGGTAATGACCAGATGAATCGACGGGTTTTACGGTCATGACCAGACCAATCTACGGTTTATACGGTCATGAACAGACCAATCTACGGTTTCTACGGTCATGAACATACCAATCTACGGTTTCTACGGTTATGACCAGACCAATCTACGGTTTTTACGGTTATGACCAGACCAATCTACGGTTTCTACGGTTATAAGCAGACCAATCTACGGTTTCTACGGTCATTACCAGACCAATCTACGGTTCCTACGGTCATGAACAGACCAATCTACGGTTTCGAGAGTCATTCCCAGACCAATCTACGGTTTCTACGGTCATGACCAGACCATTCTACGGTTTCTACGGTTATGACCAGATCAATCTACGGGTTTTACGGTCATCACCAGACCAATCTACGGTTTCTACGGTCTTGAGCAGACCAATCTACGGTTTTTCAGTCATGACCAGACCAATCTACGGTTTCTACGGTTATGACCAGATCAATCTACGGGTTTTACGGTCATCACCAGACCAATCTACGGTTTCTACGGTTATGAGCAGACCAATCTACGGTTTTTACGGTTATGACCAGACCAATCTACGATTTATCAGTCATGACCAGACCAATCTAAGGCTTTTACGGTCATGACCAGACCAGTCTACGGTTTCTACGGTTATGACCAGACCAATCTACGGTTTCTACTGCCATGACCAGACCAATCTACGGTTTATACGGTCATGAACAGACCAATCTACGGTTTCTACGGTCATGAACATACCAATCTACGGTTTCTACGGTTATGACCAGATCAACCTACGGGTTTTACGGTCATCACCAGACCAATATACGGTTTCTACGGTTATGAGCAGACCAATCTACGGTTTATCAGTCATGACCAGACCAATCTACGATTTATCAGTCATGACCAGACCAATCTACGATTTCTACGGTCTTGACCAGACCAATCTAAGGCTTTTACGGTCATGACCAGACCAGTCTACGGTTTCTACGGTTATGAGCAGACAAATCTACGGTTTCTACGGTCATTACCAGACCAATCTACGGTTTCGAGAGTCATTCACAGACAAACCTACGGTTTCTACGGTTATGAGCAGATCATTCTACGGTTTCTACGGTCATGACCAGACCAATCTACGGTTCCTACGGTTATAAGCAGACCAATCTACGGTTTCTACGGTCATTACCAGACCAATCTACGGTTTCTACGGTCATGACCAGACCAATCTACGGTTTCTACGGTTATGACCAGATCAATCTACGGGTTTTACGGTCATCACCAGACCAATCTACGGTTTCTACGGTTATGAGCAGACCATTCTACGGTTTATCAGTCATGACCAGACCAATCTACGGTTTCTACGGTCATGACCAGACCAATCTACGGCTTTTACGGTCATTCCCAGATCAATCTACGGTTTCTACGGTTATGACCAGACCAATCTACGGTTTCTACGGTTATGACCAGACCAATCTACGGTTTCTACGGTTATGACCAGATCAATCTACTGGTTTTACGGTCATCACCAGACCAATCTACGGTTTCTACGGTTATGACCATACCAATCAACGGTTTCTACGGTTATGACCTGACCAATCTACGGTTTCTACGGTTATGACCAGACCAACATACGGTTTTTACGGTTATGACCAGACCAATCTACCGTTTCTACGGTTATGACCAGACCAATCTACTTTTTCTACGGTCATGACCAGACCAATCTACGGTTTATACGGTTGTGAGCAGACCAATCTACGGTTTATCAGTCATGAACAGACCAATCTACGGTTTCTACGGTCATGACCAGACCAATCTACTGTTTTTACGGCCATTACCAGACCAATCTACGGTTTCTACGGTCATGAACAGACCAATCTACGGTTTCTACGGTCATGAACAGACCAATCTACGGTTTCTACGGTAATGACCAGATGAATCGACGGGTTTTACGGTCATGACCAGACCAATCTACGATTTCTACGGTTATGATCATACCAATCTACGGTTTCTACGGTTATGACCAGACCAATCTACGGTTTCTACGGTTATGACTAGACCAACATACGGTTTTTACGGTTATGACCAGACCAATCTACCGTTTCTACGGTTATGACCAGACCAATCTACTTTTTCTACGGTAATGACCAGATGAATCGACGGGTTTTACGGTCATGACCAGACCAATCTACGGTTTATACGGTCATGAACAGACCAATCTACGGTTTCTACGGTCATGAACATACCAATCTACGGTTTCTACGGTTATGACCAGATCAACCTACGGGTTTTACGGTCATCACCAGACCAATATACGGTTTCTACGGTTATGAGCAGACCAATCTACGGTTTATCAGTCATGACCAGACCAATCTACGATTTATCAGTCATGACCAGACCAATCTACGATTTCTACGGTCTTGACCAGACCAATCTAAGGCTTTTACGGTCATGACCAGACCAGTCTACGGTTTCTACGGTTATGAGCAGACAAATCTACGGTTTCTACGGTCATTACCAGACCAATCTACGGTTTCGAGAGTCATTCACAGACAAACCTACGGTTTCTACGGTTATGAGCAGATCATTCTACGGTTTCTACGGTCATGACCAGACCAATCTACGGTTCCTACGGTTATAAGCAGACCAATCTACGGTTTCTACGGTCATTACCAGACCAATCTACGGGTTCTACGGTCATGACCAGACCAATCTACGGTTTCTACGGTTATGACCAGATCAATCTACGGGTTTTACGGTCATCACCAGACCAATCTACGGTTTCTACGGTTATGAGCAGACCATTCTACGGTTTATCAGTCATGACCAGACCAATCTACGGTTTCTACGGTCATGACCAGACCAATCTACGGCTTTTACGGTCATTCCCAGATCAATCTACGGTTTCTACGGTTATGACCAGACCAATCTACGGTTTCTACGGTTATGACCAGACCAATCTACGGTTTCTACGGTTATGACCAGATCAATCTACTGGTTTTACGGTCATAACCAGACCAATCTACGGTTTCTACGGTTATGACCATACCAATCAACGGTTTCTACGGTTATGACCTGACCAATCTACGGTTTCTACGGTTATGACCAGACCAATCTACTGTTTTTACGGCCATTACCAGACCAATCTACGGTTTCTACGGTCATGAACAGACCAATCTACGGTTTCTACGGTCATGAACAGACCAATCTACGGTTTCTACGGTAATGACCAGATGAATCGACGGGTTTTACGGTCATGACCAGACCAATCTACGATTTCTACGGTTATGATCATACCAATCTACGGTTTCTACGGTTATGACCAGACCAATCTACGGTTTCTACGGTTATGACTAGACCAACATACGGTTTTTACGGTTATGACCAGACCAATCTACCGTTTCTACGGTTATGACCAGACCAATCTACTTTTTCTACGGTAATGACCAGATGAATCGACGGGTTTTACGGTCATGACCAGACCAATCTACGGTTTATACGGTCATGAACAGACCAATCTACGGTTTCTACGGTCATGAACATACCAATCTACGGTTTCTACGGTTATGACCAGATCAACCTACGGGTTTTACGGTCATCACCAGACCAATATACGGTTTCTACGGTTATGAGCAGACCAATCTACGGTTTATCAGTCATGACCAGACCAATCTACGATTTATCAGTCATGACCAGACCAATCTACGATTTCTACGGTCTTGACCAGACCAATCTAAGGCTTTTACGGTCATGACCAGACCAGTCTACGGTTTCTACGGTTATGAGCAGACAAATCTACGGTTTCTACGGTCATTACCAGACCAATCTACGGTTTCGAGAGTCATTCACAGACAAACCTACGGTTTCTACGGTTATGAGCAGATCATTCTACGGTTTCTACGGTCATGACCAGACCAATCTACGGTTCCTACGGTTATAAGCAGACCAATCTACGGTTTCTACGGTCATTACCAGACCAATCTACGGTTTCTACGGTCATGACCAGACCAATCTACGGTTTCTACGGTTATGACCAGATCAATCTACGGGTTTTACGGTCATCACCAGACCAATCTACGGTTTCTACGGTTATGAGCAGACCATTCTACGGTTTATCAGTCATGACCAGACCAATCTGCGGTTTCTACGGTCATGACCAGACCAATCTACGGCTTTTACGGTCATTCCCAGATCAATCTACGGTTTCTACGGTTATGACCAGACCAATCTACGGTTTCTACGGTTATGACCAGACCAATCTACGGTTTCTACGGTTATGACCAGATCAATCTACTGGTTTTACGGTCATCACCAGACCAATCTACGGTTTCTACGGTTATGACCATACCAATCAACGGTTTCTACGGTTATGACCTGACCAATCTACGGTTTCTACGGTTATGACCAGACCAACATACGGTTTTTACGGTTATGACCAGACCAATCTACCGTTTCTACGGTTATGACCAGACCAATCTACTTTTTCTACGGTCATGACCAGACCAATCTACGGTTTATACGGTTGTGAGCAGACCAATCTACGGTTTATCAGTCATGAACAGACCAATCTACGGTTTCTACGGTCATGACCAGACCAATCTACTGTTTTTACGGCCATTACCAGACCAATCTACGGTTTCTACGGTCATGAACAGACCAATCTACGGTTTCTACGGTCATGAACAGACCAATCTACGGTTTCTACGGTAATGACCAGATGAATCGACGGGTTTTACGGTCATGACCAGACCAATCTACGATTTCTACGGTTATGATCATACCAATCTACGGTTTCTACGGTTATGACCAGACCAATCTACGGTTTCTACGGTTATGACTAGACCAATCTACGGTTTCTACGGTTATGGCTAGACCAATCTAAGGTTTATACGGTTATGACTAGACCAATCCACGGTTTATACGGTCATGACCAGATCAATCTACGGTTTCGAGAGTCATTCCCAGACCAATCTACGGTTTCTACGGTTATGAGCAGACCAATCTACAGCTTTTACGATCATGTCCAGACCAATCTACGGTTTTTACGGTTATGAGCAGACCAATCTACGGTTTCTACGGTCATGACCAGACAAATCTACGGTTTCTACGGTCATGAACAGACCAATCTACGGTTTCTACGGTCATGAACAGACCAATCTACGGTGTCTACGGTTATGACCAGATCAATCTACGGGTTTTACGGTCATCACCAGACCAATCTAAGGTTTCTACGGTTATGAGCAGACCAATCTACGGTTTATCAGTCATGACCAGACCAATCTACGGTTTCTACGGTCATGACCAGACCAATCTACGGCTTTTACGGTCATTCCCAGACCAATCTACGGTTTCTACGGTTAAGACCTGACCAATCTACGGTTTCTACGGTTATGACCAGACCAATCTACGGTTTCTACGGTTATGACTAGACCAATCTACGGTTTCTACGGTCATGACCAGACCCATCTACGATTGATCAGTCATGACCAGTCCAATCTACGGTTTTTACGGTCATGACCAGACCAATCTACGGCCTTTATGGTCATGACCAGACCAATCTACGGCTTTAACGGTCATGACCAGACCAATCTACGGTTTCTACAGTCATGACCAGACCAATCTACGATTTATCAGTCATGACCAGACCAATCTACGGTTTCTACGGTCTTGACCAGACCAATCTAAGGCTTTTACGGTCATGACCAGACCAGTCTACGGTTTCTACGGTTATGAGCAGACAAATCTACGGTTTCTACGGTCATTACCAGACCAATCTACGGTTTCGAGAGTCATTCACAGACAAACCTACGGTTTCTACGGTTATGAGCAGATCAATCTACGGTTTCTACGGTCATGACCAGACCAATCTACGGTTCCTACGGTTATAAGCAGACCAATCTACGGTTTCTACGGTCATTACCAGACCAATCTACGGTTTCTACGGTCATGAACAGACCAATCTACGGTTTCGAGAGTCATTCCCAGACCAATCTACGGTTTCTACGGTCATGACCAGACCAATCTACGGTTTCTACGGTTATGACCAGATCAATCTACGGGTTTTACTGTCATCACCAGACCAATCTACGGTTTCTACGGTTATGAGCAGACCATTCTACGGTTTATCAGTCATGACCAGACCAATCTACGGTTTCTACGGTCATGACCAGACCAATCTACGGCTTTTACGGTCATTCCCAGATGAATCTACGGTTTCTACGGTTAAGACCTGACCAATCTACGGTTTCTACGGTTATGACCAGACCAATCTACGGTTTCTACGGTTAAGACCAGATCAATCTACTGGTTTTTCGATCATCACCAGACCAATCTACGGTTTCTACGGTTATTACCATACCAATCAACGGTTTCTACGGTTATGACCTGACCAATCTACGGTTTCTACGGTTATGACCAGACCAATCTACGGTTTTTACGGTTATGACCAGACCAATCTACCGTTTCTACGGTTATGACCAGACCAATCTACGGTTTCTACGGTCATGACCAGACCAATCTACGATTTATCAGTCATGACCAGACCAATCTACGGTTTATACGGTTGTGAGCAGACCAATCTACGGTTTATCAGTCATGAACAGACCAATCTACGGTTTCTACGGTCATGACCAGACCAATCTACTGTTTTTACGGCCATTACCAGACCAATCTACGGTTTCTACGGTCATGAACAGACCAATCTACGGTTTCTACTGTCATGAACAGACCAATCTACGGTTTCTACGGTAATGTCCAGATGAATCGACGGGTTTTACGGTCATGACCAGACCAATCTACGATTTCTACGGTTATGATCATACCAATCTACGGTTTCTACGGTTATGACCAGACCAATCTACGGTTTCTACGGTTATGACTAGACCAATCTACGGTTTCTACGGTTATGGCTAGACCAATCTAAGGTTTATACGGTTATGACTAGACCAATCCACAGTTTATACGGTCATGACCAGATCAATCTACGGTTTCGAGAGTCATTCCCAGACCACTCTACGGTTTCTACGGTTATGAGCAGACCAATCTACAGCTTTTACGATCATGACCAGACCAATCTACGGTTTTTACGGTTATGATCAGACCAATCTACGGTTTCTACGGTCATGACCAGACAAATCTACGGTTTCTACGGTCATGAACAGACCAATCTACGATTTCTACGGTTTTGACCAGATCAATCTACGGGTTTTACGGTCATCACCAGACCAATCTACGGTTTCTACGGTTATGAGCAGACCATGCTACGGTTTCTACGGTTATGACCAGACCAATCTACGGTTTCTACGGTTATGACTAGACCAATCTACGGTTTCTACGGTTATGGCTAGACCAATCTAAGGTTTATACGGTTATGACTAGACCAATCCACGGTTTATACGGTCATGACCAGATCAATCTACGGTTTCTACGGTTAAGACCAGATCAATCTACTGGTTTTACGATCATCACCAGACCAATCTACGGTTTCTACGGTTATGACCATACCAATCAACGGTTTCTACGGTTATGACCTGACCAATCTACGGTTTCTACGGTTATGACCAGACCAATCTACGGTTTTTACGGTTATGACCAGACCAATCTACCGTTTCTACGGTTATGACCAGACCAATCTACGGTTTCTACGGTCATGACCAGACCAATCTACGATTTATCAGTCATGACCAGACCAATCTACGGTTTATGCGGTTGTGAGCAGACCAATCTACGGTTTATCAGTCATGAACAGACCAATCTACGGTTTCTACGGTCATGACCAGACCAATCTACTGTTTTTACGGCCATTACCAGACCAATCTACGGTTTCTACGGTCATGAACAGACCAATCTACGGTTTCTACGGTCATGAACAGACCAATCTACGGTTTCTACGGTCATGAACAGACCAATCTACGGTTTATACGGTTGTGAGCAGACCAATCTACGGTTTCTACGGTAATGACCAGATGAATCGACGGGTTTTACGGTCAGGACCAGACCAATCTACGATTTCTACGGTTATGATCATACCAATCTACGGTTTCTACGGTTATGACCAGAACAATCTACGGTTTCTACGGTTATGACTAGACTAATCTACGGTTTCTACGGTTATGGCTAGACCAATCTAAGGTTTATACGGTTATGACTAGACCAATCCACGGTTTATACGGTCATGACCAGACCAATCTACGGTTTCTACGGTTATGAGCAGACCAATTTACAGCTTTTACGGTCATGACCAGACCAATCTACGGTTTCTACGGTTATGACCAGACCAATCTACGGTTTCGAGAGTCATTCCCAGACCAATCTACGGTTTCTACGGTTATGAGCAGACCAATCTACGGTTTCTACGGTCATGACCAGACCAATCTACGGTTCTTATGGTCATGACCAGACCCATCTACGATTTATCAGTCATGACCAGACCAACCTACGGTTTCTACGGTCATGACCAGACCAATCTACGGCTTTTATGGTCATGACCAGACCAATCTACGGCTTTAACGGTCATGACCAGACCAATCTACGGTTTCTACAGTCATGACCAGACCAATCTACGATTTATCAGTCATGACCAGACCAATCTACGATTTCTACGGTCTTGACCAGACCAATCTAAGGCTTTTACGGTCATGACCAGACCAGTCTACGGTTTCTACGGTTATGAGCAGACAAATCTACGGTTTCTACGGTCATTACCAGACCAATCTACGGTTTCGAGAGTCATTCACAGACAAACCTACGGTTTCTACGGTTATGAGCAGATCAATCTACGGTTTCTACGGTCATGATCAGACCAATCTACGGTTCCTACGGTTATAAGCAGACTAATCTACGGTTTCTACGGTCATTACCAAACCAATCTACGGTTTCTACGGTCATGAACAGACCAATCTACGGTTTCGAGAGTCATTCCCAGACCAATCTACGGTTTCTACGGTCATGACCAGACCAATCTACGGTTTCTACGGTTATGACCAGATCAATCTACGGGTTTTACGGTCATCACCAGACCAATCTACGGTTTCTACGGTTATGAGCAGACCATTCTACGGTTTATCAGTCATGACCAGACCAATCTACGGTTTCTACGGTCATGACCAGACCAATCTACGGCTTTTACGGTCATTCCCAGATCAATCTACGGTTTCTACGGTTAAGACCTGACCAATCTACGGTTTCTACGGTTATGACCAGACCAATCTACGGTTTCTACGGTTATAAGCAGACCAATCTACGGTTTCTACGGTCATTACCAGACCAATCTACGGTTTCTACGGTCATGAACAGACCAATCTACGGTTTAGAGAGTCATTCCCAGACCAATCTACGGTTTCTACGGTCATGACAGACCATTCTACGGTTTCTACGGTTATGACCAGATCAATCTACGGGTTTTACGGTCATCACCAGACCAATCTACGGTTTCTACGATCTTGAGCAGACCAATCTACGGTTTTTCAGTCATGACCAGACCAATCTACGGTTTCTACGGTTATGACCAGATTAATCTACGGGTTTTACGGTCATCACCAGACCAATCTACGGTTTCTACGGTTATGAGCAGACCAATCTACGGTTTTTACGGTTATGACCAGACCAATCTACGGTTTCTACTGTCATGACCAGACCAATCTACGGTTTATACGGTCATGAACAGACCAATCTACGGTTTCTACGGTCATGAACAGACCAATCTACGGTTTCTACGGTTATGACCAGATCAACCTACAGGTTTTACGGTCATCACCAGACCAATCTACGGTTTCTACGGTTATGAGCAGACCAATCTACGGTTTATCAGTGATGACCAGACCAATCTACGGTTTCTACGGTCATGACCAGACTAATCTACGGCTTTTACGGTCATTCCCAGACCAATCTACGGTTTCTACGGTTAAGACCTGACCAATCTACGGTTTCTACGGTTATGACCAGACCAATCTACGGTTTCTACGGTTATGACTAGACCAATCTACGGTTTCTACGGTTATGGCTAGACCAATCTACGGTTTCTACGGTTATGGCTAGACCAATCTACGGTTTATACGGTCATGACCAGACCAATCTACGGTTTCTACGGTCATGACCAGACCCATCTACGATTTATCAGTCATGACCAGACCAATCTACGGTTTCTACGGTCATGACCAGACCAATCTACGGCTTTTATGGTCATGACCAGACCAATCTACGGCTTTAACGGTCATGACCAGACCAATCTACGGTTTCTACAGTCATGACCAGACCAATCTACGATTTATCAGTCATGACCAGACCAATCTACGGTTTCTACGGTCTTGACCAGACCAATCTAAGGCTTTTACGGTCATGGCCAGACCAGTCTACGGTTTCTACGGTTATGAGCAGACAAATCTACGGTTTCTACGGTCATTACCAGACCAATCTACGGTTTCGAGAGTCATTCACAGACAAACCTACGGTTTCTACGGTTATGAGCAGATCAATCTACGGTTTCTACGGTCATGACCAGACCAATCTACGGTTCCTACGGTTATAAGCAGACCAATCTACGGTTTCTACGGTCATTACCAGACCAATCTACGGTTTCTACGGTCATGAACAGACCAATCTACGGTTTCGAGAGTCATTCCCAGACCAATCTACGGTTTCTACGGTCATGACCCTACCAATCTACGGTTTATACGGTTGTGAGCAGACCAATCTACGGTTTATCAGTCATGAACAGACCAATCTACGGTTTCTACGGTCACGACCAGACCAATCTACTGTTTTTACGGCCATTACCAGACCAATCTACGGTTTCTACGGTCATGAACATACCAATCTACGGTTTCTACGGTCATGAACAGACCAATCTACGGTTTCTACGGTAATGACCAGATGAATCGACGGGTTTTACGGTCATGACCAGACCAATCTACGATTTCTACGGTTATGATAATACCAATCTACGGTTTCTACGGTTATGACAAGACCAATCTACGGTTTCTACGGTTATGACTAGACCAATCTACGGTTTCTACGGTTATGGCTAGACCAATCTAAGGTTTATACGGTTATGACTAGACCAATCCACGGTTTATACGGTCATGACCAGATCAATCTACGGTTTCGAGAGTCATTCCCAGACCAATCTACGGTTTCTACGGTTATGAGCAGACCAATCTACAGCTTTTACGATCATGACCAGACCAATCTACGGTTTTTACGGTTATGAGCAGACCAATCTACGGTTTCTACGGTCATGACCAGACAAATCTATGGTTTCTACGGTCATGAACAGCCCAATCTACGGTTTCTACGGTCATGAACAGACCAATCTACGGTGTCTACGGTTATGACCAGATCAATCTACGGGTTTTACGGTCATCACCAGACCAATCTAAGGTTTCTACGGTTATGAGCAGACCAATCTACGGTTTATCAGTCATGACCAGACCAATCTACGGCTTTTACGGTCATTCCCAGACCAATCTACGGCTTTTACGGTCATTCCCAGACTAATCTACGGTTTCTACGGTTAAGACCTGACCAATCTACGGTTTCTACGGTTATGACCAGACCAATCTACGGTTTCTACGGTTATGAGCAGACCAATCTACGGTTTCTACGGTCATGAACAGACCAATCTACGGTTTCTACGGTTATGAGCAGACCAATCTACAGCTTTTACGATCATGACCAGACCAATCTACGGTTTTTACGGTTATGAGCAGATCAATCTACGGGTTTTACGGTCATCACCAGACCAATCTACGGTTTCTACGGTCATGAACAGACCAATCTACGGTTTCTACGGTCATGACCAGACCAATCTACGGCTTTTACGGTCATTCCCAGACCAATCTACGGCTTTTACGGTCATTCCCAGACCAATCTACGGTTTCTACGGTTAAGACCTGACCAATCTACGGTTTCTACGGTTATGAACAGACCAATCTACGGTGTCTACGGTTATGACCAGATCAATCTACGGGTTTTACGGTCATCACCAGACCAATCTAAGGTTTCTACGGTTATGAGCAGACCAATCTACGGTTTATCAGTCATGACCAGACCAATCTACGGCTTTTACGGTCATTCCCAGACCAATCTACGGCTTTTACGGTCATTCCCAGACCAATCTACGGTTTCTACGGTTAAGACCTGACCAATCTACGGTTTCTACGGTTATGACCAGACCAATCTACGGTTTCTACGGTTATGAGCAGACCAATCTACGGTTTCTACGGTCATGAACAGACCAATCTACGGTTTCTACGGTTATGAGCAGACCAATCTACAGCTTTTACGATCATGACCAGACCAATCTACGGTTTTTACGGTTATGAGCAGATCAATCTACGGGTTTTACGGTCATCACCAGACCAATCTACGGTTTCTACGGTCATGAACAGACCAATCTACGGTTTCTACGGTCATGACCAGACCAATCTACGGCTTTTACGGTCATTCCCAGACCAATCTACGGCTTTTACGGTCATTCCCAGACCGTATCTACGGTTTCTACGGTTAAGACCTGACCAATCTACGGTTTCTACGGTTATGACCAGACCAATCTACGGTTTCTACGGTTATGAGCAGACCAATCTACGGTTTCTACGGTCATGAACAGACCAATCTACGGTTTCTACGGTTATGAGCAGACCAATCTACAGCTTTTACGATCATGACCAGACCAATCTACGGTTTTTACGGTTATGAGCAGACCAATCTACGGTTTCTACGGTCATGACCAGACAAATCTATGGTTTCTACGGTCATGACCAGACCAATCTACGGTTTCTACGGTCTTGACCAGACCAATCTAAGGCTTTTACGGTCATGGCCAGACCAGTCTACGGTTTCTACGGTCATGAACAGACCAATCTACGGTTTCTACGGTCATGACCAGACCAATCTACGGCTTTTACGGTCATTCCCAGACCAATCTACGGCTTTTACGGTCATTCCCAGACCAATCTACGGTTTCTACGGTTAAGACCTGACCAATCTACGGTTTCTACGGTTATGACCAGACCAATCTACGGTTTCTACGGTTATGAGCAGACCAATCTACGGTTTCTACGGTCATGAACAGACCAATCTACGGTTTCTACGGTTATGAGCAGACCAATCTACAGCTTTTACGATCATGACCAAACCAATCTACGGTTTTTACGGTTATGAGCAGACCAATCTACGGTTTCTACGGTCATGACCAGACAAATCTATGGTTTCTACGGTCATGAACAGACCAATCTACGGTTTCTACGGTCATGAACAGACCAATCTACGGTTTCTACGGTCATGACCAGACCAATCTACGGCTTTTACGGTCATTCCCAGACCAATCTACGGTTTCTACGGTTAAGACCTGACCAATCTACGGTTTCTACGGTTATGACCAGACCAATCTACGGTTTCTACGGTTATGACTAGACCAATCTACGGTTTCTACGGTCATGACCAGACCCATCTACGATTTATCAGTCATGACCAGTCCAATCTACGGTTTCTACGGTCATGACCAGACCAATCTACGGCCTTTATGGTCATGACCAGACCAATCTACGGCTTTAACGATCATGACCAGACCAATCTACGGTTTCTACAGTCATGACCAGACCAATCTACGATTTATCAGTCATGACCAGACCAATCTACGGTTTCTACGGTCTTGACCAGACCAATCTAAGGCTTTTACGGTCATGGCCAGACCAGTCTACGGTTTCTACGGTTATGAGCAGACAAATCTACGGTTTCTACGGTCATTACCAGACCAATCTACGGTTTCGAGAGTCATTCACAGACAAACCTACGGTTTCTACGGTTATGAGCAGATCAATCTACGGTTTCTACGGTCATGACCAGACCAATCTACGGTTCCTACGGTTATAAGCAGACCAATCTACGGTTTCTACGGTCATTACCAGACCAATCTACGGTTTCTACGGTCATGAGCAGACCAATCTACGGTTTCGAGAGTCATTCCCAGACCAATCTACGGTTTCTACGGTCATGACCATACCAATCTACGGTTTATACGGTTGTGAGCAGACCAATCTACGGTTTATCAGTCATGAACAGACCAATCTACGGTTTCTACGGTCACGACCAGACCAATCTACTGTTTTTACGGCCATTACCAGACCAATCTACGGTTTCTACGGTCATGAACAGACCAATCTACGGTTTCTACGGTCATGAACAGACCAATCTACGGTTTCTACGGTAATGACCAGATGAATCGACGGGTTTTACGGTCATGACCAGACCAATCTACGATTTCTACGGTTATGATAATACCAATCTACGGTTTCTACGGTTATGACCAGACCAATCTACGGTTTCTACGGTTATGACTAGACCAATCTACGGTTTCTACGGTTATGGCTAGACCAATCTAAGGTTTATACGGTTATGACTAGACCAATCCACGGTTTATACGGTCATGACCAGATCAATATACGGTTTCGAGAGTCATTCCCAGACCAATCTACGGTTTCTACGGTTATGAGCAGACCAATCTACAGCTTTTACGATCATGACCAGACCAATCTACGGTTTTTACGGTTATGAGCAGACCAATCTACGGTTTCTACGGTCATGACCAGACAAATCTATGGTTTCTACGGTCATGAACAGACCAATCTACGGTTTCTACGGTCATGAACAGACCAATCTACGGTGTCTACGGTTATGACCAGATCAATCTACGGGTTTTACGGTCATCACCAGACCAATCTAAGGTTTCTACGGTTATGAGCAGACCAATCTACGGTTTATCAGTCATGACCAGACCAATCTACGGTTTCTACGGTCATGACCAGACCAATCTACGGCTTTTACGGTCATTCCCAGACCAATCTACGGTTTCTACGGTTAAGACCTGACCAATCTACGGTTTCTACGGTTATGACCAGACCAATCTACGGTTTCTACGGTTATGACTAGACCAATCTACGGTTTCTACGGTCATGACCAGACCCATCTACGATTGATCAGTCATGACCAGTCCAATCTACGGTTTTTACGGTCATGACCAGACCAATCTACGGCCTTTATGGTCATGACCAGACCAATCTACGGCTTTAACGGTCATGACCAGACCAATCTACGGTTTCTACAGTCATGACCAGACCAATCTACGATTTATCAGTCATGACCAGACCAATCTACGGTTTCTACGGTCTTGACCAGACCAATCTAAGGCTTTTACGGTCATGACCAGACCAGTCTACGGTTTCTACGGTTATGAGCAGACAAATCTACGGTTTCTACGGTCATTACCAGACCAATCTACGGTTTCGAGAGTCATTCACAGACAAACCTACGGTTTCTACGGTTATGAGCAGATCAATCTACGGTTTCTACGGTCATGACCAGACCAATCTACGGTTCCTACGGTTATAAGCAGACCAATCTACGGTTTCTACGGTCATTACCAGACCAATCTACGGTTTCTACGGTCATGAACAGACCAATCTACGGTTTCGAGAGTCATTCCCAGACCAATCTACGGTTTCTACGGTCATGACCAGACCAATCTACGGTTTCTACGGTTATGACCAGATCAATCTACGGGTTTTACGGTCATCACCAGACCAATCTACGGTTTCTACGGTTATGAGCAGACCATTCTACGGTTTATCAGTCATGACCAGACCAATCTACGGTTTCTACGGTCATGACCAGACCAATCTACGGCTTTTACGGTCATTCCCAGATCAATCTACGGTTTCTACGGTTAAGACCTGACCAATCTACGGTTTCTACGGTTATGACCAGACCAATCTACGGTTTCTACGGTTAAGACCAGATCAATCTACTGGTTTTTCGATCATCACCAGACCAATCTACGGTTTCTACGGTTATTACCATACCAATCAACGGTTTCTACGGTTATGACCTGACCAATCTACGGTTTCTACGGTTATGACCAGACCAATCTACGGTTTTTACGGTTATGACCAGACCAATCTACCGTTTCTACGGTTATGACCAGACCAATCTACGGTTTCTACGGTCATGACCAGACCAATCTACGATTTATCAGTCATGACCAGACCAATCTACGGTTTATACGGTTGTGAGCAGACCAATCTACGGTTTATCAGTCATGAACAGACCAATCTACGGTTTCTACGGTCATGACCAGACCAATCTACTGTTTTTACGGCCATTACCAGACCAATCTACGGTTTCTACGGTCATGAACAGACCAATCTACGGTTTCTACGGTCATGAACAGACCAATCTACGGTTTCTACGGTAATGTCCAGATGAATCGACGGGTTTTACGGTCATGACCAGACCAATCTACGATTTCTACGGTTATGATCATACCAATCTACGGTTTCTACGGTTATGACCAGACCAATCTACGGTTTCTACGGTTATGACTAGACCAATCTACGGTTTCTACGGTTATGGCTAGACCAATCTAAGGTTTATACGGTTATGACTAGACCAATCCACGGTTTATACGGTCATGACCAGATCAATCTACGGTTTCGAGAGTCATTCCCAGACCACTCTACGGTTTCTACGGTTATGAGCAGACCAATCTACAGCTTTTACGATCATGACCAGACCAATCTACGGTTTTTACGGTTATGAGCAGACCAATCTACGGTTTCTACGGTCATGACCAGACAAATCTACGGTTTCTACGGTCATGAACAGACCAATCTACGATTTCTACGGTTTTGACCAGATCAATCTACGGGTTTTACGGTCATCACCAGACCAATCTACGGTTTCTACGGTTATGAGCAGACCATGCTACGGTTTCTACGGTTATGACCAGACCAATCTACGGTTTCTACGGTTATGACTAGACCAATCTACGGTTTCTACGGTTATGGCTAGACCAATCTAAGGTTTATACGGTTATGACTAGACCAATCCACGGTTTATACGGTCATGGCCAGATCAATCTACGGTTTCCACGGTTAAAACCAGATCAATCTACTGGTTTTACGATCATCACCAGACCAATCTACGGTTTCTACGGTTATGACCATACCAATCAACGGTTTCTACGGTTATGACCTGACCAATCTACGGTTTCTACGGTTATGAACAGACCAATCTACGGTTTTTACGGTTATGACCAGACCAATCTACCGTTTCTACGGTTATGACCAGACCAATCTACGGTTTCTACGGTCATGACCAGACCAATCTACGATTTATCAGTCATGACCAGACCAATCTACGGTTTATGCGGTTGTGAGCAGACCAATCTACGGTTTATCAGTCATGAACAGACCAATCTACGGTTTCTACGGTCATGACCAGACCAATCTACTGTTTTTACGGCCATTACCAGACCAATCTACGGTTTCTACGGTCATGAACAGACCAATCTACGGTTTCTACGGTCATGAACAGACCAATCTACGGTTTCTACGGTCATGAACAGACCAATCTACGGTTTATACGGTTGTGAGCAGACCAATCTACGGTTTCTACGGTAATGACCAGATGAATCGACGGGTTTTACGGTCAGGACCAGACCAATCTACGATTTCTACGGTTATGATCATACCAATCTACGGTTTCTACGGTTATGACCAGAACAATCTACGGTTTCTACGGTTATGACTAGACTAATCTACGGTTTCTACGGTTATGGCTAGACCAATCTAAGGTTTATACGGTTATGACTAGACCAATCCACGGTTTATACGGTCATGACCAGACCAATCTACGGTTTCGAGAGTCATTCCCAGACCAATCTACGGTTTCTACGGTTATGAGCAGACCAATTTACAGCTTTTACGGTCATGACCAGACCAATCTACGGTTTCTACGGTTATGACCAGACCAATCTACGGTTTCGAGAGTCATTCCCAGACCAATCTACGGTTTCTACGGTTATGAGCAGACCAATCTACGGTTTCTACGGTCATGACCAGACCAATCTACGGTTCTTATGGTCATGACCAGACCCATCTACGATTTATCAGTCATGACCAGACCAATCTACGGTTTCTACGGTCATGACCAGACCAATCTACGGCTTTTATGGTCATGACCAGACCAATCTACGGCTTTAACGGTCATGACCAGACCAATCTACGGTTTCTACAGTCATGACCAGACCAATCTACGATTTATCAGTCATGACCAGACCAATCTACGATTTCTACGGTCTTGACCAGACCAATCTAAGGCTTTTACGGTCATGACCAGACCAGTCTACGGTTTCTACGGTTATGAGCAGACAAATCTACGGTTTCTACGGTCATTACCAGACCAATCTACGGTTTCGAGAGTCATTCACAGACAAACCTACGGTTTCTACGGTTATGAGCAGATCAATCTACGGTTTCTACGGTCATGATCAGACCAATCTACGGTTCCTACGGTTATAAGCAGACTAATCTACGGTTTCTACGGTCATTACCAAACCAATCTACGGTTTCTACGGTCATGAACAGACCAATCTACGGTTTCGAGAGTCATTCCCAGACCAATCTACGGTTTCTACGGTCATGACCAGACCAATCTACGGTTTCTACGGTTATGACCAGATCAATCTACGGGTTTTACGGTCATCACCAGACCAATCTACGGTTTCTACGGTTATGAGCAGACCATTCTACGGTTTATCAGTCATGACCAGACCAATCTACGGATTCTACGGTCATGACCAGACCAATCTACGGCTTTTACGGTCATTCCCAGATCAATCTACGGTTTCTACGGTTAGGACCTGACCAATCTACGGTTTCTACGGTTATGACCAGACCAATCTACGGTTTCTACGGTTATAAGCAGACCAATCTACGGTTTCTACGGTCATTACCAGACCAATCTACGGTTTCTACGGTCATGAACAGACCAATCTACGGTTTCGAGAGTCATTCCCAGACCAATCTACGGTTTCTACTGTCATGACAGACCATTCTACGGTTTCTACGGTTATGACCAGATCAATCTACGGGTTTTACGGTCATCACCAGACCAATCTACGGTTTCTACGATCTTGAGCAGACCAATCTACGGTTTTTCAGTCATGACCAGACCAATCTACGGTTTCTACGGTTATGACCAGATTAATCTACGGGTTTTACGGTCATCACCAGACCAATCTACGGTTTCTACGGTTATGAGCAGACCGATCTACGGTTTTTACGGTTATGACCAGACCAATCTACGGTTTCTACTGTCATGACCAGACCAATCTACGGTTTATACGGTCATGAACAGACCAATCTACGGTTTCTACGGTCATGAACAGACCAATCTACGGTTTCTACGGTTATGACCAGATCAACCTACGGGTTTTACGGTCATCACCAGACCAATCTACGGTTTCTACGGTTATGAGCAGACCAATCTACGGTTTATCAGTGATGACCAGACCAATCTACGGTTTCTACGGTCATGACCAGACTAATCTACGGCTTTTACGGTCATTCCCAGACCAATCTACGGTTTCTACGGTTAAGACCTGACCAATCTACGGTTTCTACGGTTATGACCAGACCAATCTACGGTTTCTACGGTTATGACTAGACCAATCTACGGTTTCTACGGTTATGGCTAGACCAATCTACGGTTTCTACGGTTATGGCTAGACCAATCTACGGTTTATACGGTCATGACCAGACCAATCTACGGTTTCTACGGTCATGACCAGACCCATCTACGATTTATCAGTCATGACCAGACCAATCTACGGTTTCTACGGTCATGACCAGACCAATCTACGGCTTTTATGGTCATGACCAGACCAATCTACGGCTTTAACGGTCATGACCAGACCAATCTACGGTTTCTACAGTCATGACCAGACCAATCTACGATTTATCAGTCATGACCAGACCAATCTACGGTTTCTACGGTCTTGACCAGACCAATCTAAGGCTTTTACGGTCATGGCCAGACCAGTCTACGGTTTCTACGGTTATGAGCAGACAAATCTACGGTTTCTACGGTCATTACCAGACCAATCTACGGTTTCGAGAGTCATTCACAGACAAACCTACGGTTTCTACGGTTATGAGCAGATCAATCTACGGTTTCTACGGTCATGACCAGACCAATCTACGGTTCCTACGGTTATAAGCAGACCAATCTACGGTTTCTACGGTCATTACCAGACCAATCTACGGTTTCTACGGTCATGAACAGACCAATCTACGGTTTCGAGAGTCATTCCCAGACCAATCTACGGTTTCTACGGTCATGACCATACCAATCTACGGTTTATACGGTTGTGAGCAGACCAATCTACGGTTTATCAGTCATGAACAGACCAATCTACGGTTTCTACGGTCACGACCAGACCAATCTACTGTTTTTACGGCCATTACCAGACCAATCTACGGTTTCTACGGTCATGAACATACCAAACTACGGTTTCTACGGTCATGAACAGACCAATCTACGGTTTCTACGGTAATGACCAGATGAATCGACGGGTTTTACGGTCATGACCAGACCAATCTACGATTTCTACGGTTATGATAATACCAATCTACGGTTTCTACGGTTATGACAAGACCAATCTACGGTTTGTAGTGATTGACACTTCCGTTTTCAGATAATACTTATTTTATGTACATATGACTAAATGATTGATGGGTAAATGTTATGGAACACTGATAACGAACCATATTTAAGGCGTGAACATTGCAACTTATATTATTGCTATTACATTACTACTTAACTTTTCTCTTCCACTTATATTCTTCTACATATCTATCTTTCTACTATCTAAATGAAATGGTTGATTTTATGAACTTGGAAATGACAGTTAATGGCAAACAAAACATGGTGCCCCAAGCGACTCGTGTCCCACTTTATTTCTAGTCTATTATTCTAAGCAGTTTATACCTTACAATTTACATTATAGAATCTTAATATCTTATACAACTACACTATAGACTTATATTACTACATTGATAGATTACAATACCTTAACATTCACTACATTACACAATTACATTTCATAGAAAACTTTAAGTACATTGTAAGAATTACATTACCATAAGTACATTATAAGAATCACAATTCAACATTATAACATTGATCACATTACAATGAATAGAGATAACCGTATGTACTGGAGTTTAGGTAGAGGTAGAGGTAAAACTATTTTACATTTACGTCAACCAACATTTCGTGTTTTTGACAATTCTTTAACAACCACAATTTCTAATAAAACAACATTAGTTGATAGTAAAAACACTACAACTTCACCTAAAACCACAACTTGTACAACACCTTCCAATCAACAACCGTTAACTTCCCAGTCTAATACACCACCACCATCAGTCACCATAGACTTCAGCGATCTTGAAGGACCTTCACCTCATATTCTACATACTCATTACCATAATGAGACTATGAAACTTGATCAAATTATTGATCAAATTAATAATTCATCTCACTGACTTTTGTACAGATTTTCTTGAACAAAAATCAAAAAAAAAAAAAAAAACACATTTTATGTACACATTTTTCATGTATTTACTAACCTTGGTATGACCCATATGTATATTACGTCAGTAGTCTGTATACCCCCATAGACTTATATCTTTTTAGTGTATTCATGTGCACCCACGAATGGATATTACTCGTTTTGTTATCAACTAAAAAGCCCATCTTCAACATTTCGTTAAAAATGGCTGTATGATTTTGATGCATGATGTTGCAGATGACTTTGCGATATTTAGGTAATCTGAAAATTAAAATAACACATATAATTCTGTGTTTGTTTTCTTATAACATAAACATTCGATTAGCTGAATTTAGCGTCTAATTGGTACATGAAAGGCTAATTTTACGCATGTGAAACGTGAATGCGGTAAGACGCGTGCGCGCAATCATCAGACAACATGATGTATTGCAGATTATTCATGTATTTGAAAACCATCATGTTATTAAAAAACTGTGTATATGGTTAAGGACGGAAATCATCATCAAATAATTGTATTTAACAGAGATCGGGCATTGTAATATCCAAAAATGGATAGTGTTTATTTCAAGCCCAGTCATCCGGCTGCATACGGCGGTCATCATCTGTTGAAAAAGGCTACCAACAAATCTTCGGAAGATGTTGCTAAATATCTAAAACAAAATCCGACGTACAGAAAGTTTAAAAAGAACGAAACAAAATTTCGCAGAGCCAGAATATTTGCTGGTTCATTATCACATGTTTTCCAATGTGATTTATTCGATTTGCAGAAATTCTCAAGGGTGAATCGAGGGTACCGTTACATATTGCTAGTTGTATGTTGCTTCAGCAGACGTGTATCGGCACGACCACTCAAGAACAAAGGAGCAGTCGAGACGGCAAATGCAATGCGCGATATTCTTACGGAATTAAAAAATAAAGGCTTATTACTTGAACGAGCATCAATTGGATCAGATCTGGGTTTGGAGCTGTGGAATAAAGAAATAGATAAAGTTTATGACGAGTTTGGATTGCATCACTACGCACTGCGAAAACCAAAAAAAGCTAGCCTCAGTGAGATAAGCGGGCGCGTCATTTTAGAAAAAATTTATAAGCATATGCATGCAACGGGAACTAATAAATGGGTTGACCTGTTGAAAGAATTCGTGGAAGCAAAAAACAACCGACCAAACAAAAGTCTAGGTGGCTTGAGTTCTAATGAGGTTACCTGGGAAAATCAAATGGAGGTGTTTGATAAACTGTATGGAGACCGTAATGAAAAAGAAGTCAATCCTTTAACTATAGGCACAAAAGTGCAAGTTGCACTGGACTTGATGCCTTTCCATAAATCATTCCATAGCTACTGGTCTGACAAAACATTCGTAGTAATACGGAGGAACAATTATGCAGGTATTTACAGGTACACTATAGCCGATGATAAAGGTGATGAAATATCTGGCACCTATTATGCTCAAGAATTACAGGCATATGAGTAAATTCATCACTTCAATGTCTATATAAATGACTCAGAGAACCGGTTTGCTGCCACGCAGTCATGGATACAGATCTTTATCTCGGTGTTTCAAGTTTCCAGAGAAATCCTGGGGAGGTAGTTGCTTCAGTTAGTTTGCCAGAGACTCTGGATGCCACCAAATCAATGTATGAAGTCGGCCTTCTTTACTTTTCAGCCGTACCGCATTGGTTAACGTTGCCGGAGCTGTACATGATACACACTAACAAAAACGATGATCAGCATTATATTAAGTTCAAGCCAATTCCAAACGGCGAAAAAGAAGAGGTCATGAACCAATTGACTCAACAACTGATTGATGTCTACGGTACTAACTGTTCAACCGGATGCAGGGTGAAAATTTTGCATGATGAAACCGGCTATAGGCTACGTATTCAAAAAGAATCTGTGTTGGTGTTGTCTGACGCATTAGCCGAAATACTCAGTTTGCCAAAGCTTTTGATCAATTCTGACATTCAAAAGGTCAAAGATTTTCCGGTAACTTTTAAACAGTTTGAATCTGAATTAGAAAATAGCGTGTTTTACATATCATGTGATCAAGCAAAGCACAATTTTGTCAACTCACACGGTGAATCGTGCAGCATATTAGATTTTTTACACTTGCCGACTGCGACTAAATCTACAGTCATTGAACATGTGCCTTCAACAGTGAAATATGTTCCACTTGATGAATCTCTTCATTACCAGCTGTCGGTTAGTCTATATAACAGCTCATCTAAGACGGTTACAGCCCCAAAAACTGATTTATTCGCCTTGATTCACATTCGAAAAGTTTGAAAATGACTCGCAAGAAGTTAATCGCAAGTGAGTGGCGCAATGCCATTGATTCCATCTCAACTCAAATTGTTTCATGCGAAACAACCCTGCCGGTTGACAGTGTTGGTGGCAGAACTCCACTTTTATTCAACGTTCAACCGGCCCCTAATTTGGTTATTGATACAAAAAACATCCGTTTGCTTGTCGATTTTGTTGTGAAGAAAAAGAAAGATGATGAATGGGTCGATGTGGAGCCTGATGACAAAATTACTTTAATAAATAATGTAGGTGGATCCATTTTTGAAGATGCTCATTTGTATTTGAACGGAGCCCTTTGCGAAACTGCACAACGTGAATATACCCGATCTTCTTATCTAAAAAATTTGCTGTTTAAATCGGAATCCGAGCAACTCGCTTTGCAATCAGCTCATTTTTATCGTGACAATGCATTGACAGCTAATCTGGTTTTAAAGAATCAACAAATGAGTTATTATGAATGGCTGAGATCGTTTTCCATCGAAAGCGGAAAAAAATATTCCGTGTTCAGTCCAATATATCTTGATTTACTACAAAATGACAGTTATTTGAGTGATAATACCGGGTTCACTCTCCGGATGTTTCCTGCAAAATCCGAAAATATCTTCTTACAAAGTGCTGCGGAGGTGTCCGTACCACTGAAAATGGAAATAACTAAGGCCGAGCTTCAGGTTCCTCGTTGTAGATTGAACAAACCAATACCTGATGTCAATGTGATCCAATATGAAAGTTGTAAGGTGTTGAACTTTACTAGTCCAGCCACTCAATCAACGTTTAAAAGATCTTTGAACACAATGGAGTTGCCTAAAAAGATTGCAATTGTTTTGCTGACCGAAGAGCAGTACAAAGGTAGTTACACGTTTAGTTCAATATATTTCAAACCACATAACGTGAAGAATATCACTGTTCAATCTAATGGACGCATATTGCCGACTGTTCGTGGTATGAATATGGAAAAAGGAGAGCAGATAGATTACCTGAATGAACCCTATGCAGCCCTTTTTGATCAACTGCATGCAAAATTCCCAAATATTACTTTGGGTACATTCGATAACGGGAACTCAATCTATGGCATTAATCTTCAAAAGGGCAACACTGACATTGCAACGGGGAAACCTGAAACTGGCACCTGTGATATAGAAATCACATACACTGAACCACCCACCGAAAATTTGGTGGTACTGTTCTTCTGCTTCTACGATGCATCGTTCAAGATCGATCGCCATGGCGGTTTCTCGAGCAACACCAATCCTAAGCTGTGATGAATGTCGTACTTCAAAGGTTATTTAAAGCAGACCCAATAGACATCAGTAACCATGAATACTGTTGACTTGAGACTTAAATCGCCTTCGTGTATGATTATCACTGGTTCTTCAAATTGTGGTAAAAGTTTCCTTGTAAAAAATTTACTTCTGCAGAACGAATCGTGTTTTGAACGCCCGTTTGAAGAAATTTGTTACGTTTATGCAAAACACACAGAAAATTCAGAGCTATTTGAGTCACTTAAGCACCTACCTATTTTTTGGAGAGAGGGCTATCCGGAAACTGAAATAGTTGAGAACAAACTATTCAAAACCTCAAAAAGTACAAGTAAATGTTTAGTTTTAGATGACATTTTTACCGGTCCTGGTAAGTGCAAAAGTTTGACTGACATATTTTCTATTTTGAGTCACCACTCATCGATAACCTGTATTTTAATACTTCAGGATTTGTCAAGCGTTACGGCATCTCAAAAAGCCTGTTTATCCACACTATTGCGGAGCACCACATACCTGGTCGTGTTCGTGAACCGTCGCATCATACCTGTTATTTATTATTTGGCCAGAACCTTTTTCCCGTTTGAAAAACACCGTGTTATAGAACCATATAAATTGTTACTTAAACTAAAGATTCCTTGGAATTATCTGGTGTTTGATTTCACAACGGAAGATCACCGACTGCAAATACGTGAAAGTGGACTGATTCCAGACCAACCTTGTTTCTGTTTCGGCTTTAAGGCTGACATTGAATCAGGTGAAAATGGAACGAACAAAGTTGAGAAGACAGATAGTAAAAAACATAAAGTTGGAGAAGAAGATTATGCAAAAGTTGACGGTTGATGAAAGCGGATGTGTGATCTATCCAAATGGAAACTCCCCAGTTAATCAGAGAACCGGGTCACCGGCTCACTTACTTATTCAATGGTTCTTATACAAGACCGGGAAAAAGCCGCTGGACTTTGTTATTTTCTCTGAACTTATGCGTAGATATTCAATTGTATCGCCTAGTGATATTTTATAAAAGTGCTAACTTTTATTTGTATGAATTTAATTACCTCGAATTTGTTTTTTTCTTACTCTTGACGTTTAAATTTATATGATACCTAAGATATATTTTATAACAATCGCAACATGAAAGCCCAGAACTTCTCCTTTTTGAGAACCTTCGCAATATGAAACCATGAAATCCGTTACCTCAACTAAAGAAACCATTTCTGGTGTTTGTTTCACGAAGGAAGATCACCGCGTACACATATGTGAGGATTGACTGAGTCCAAACAAACCTTGTTTCTGTTTCGGCTTTACGGCTGACTCTGAATCAGGTGAGAATGGAAAGAAATCAGTTGAGAAGACAGGTGATGAGAAAAATGAGATGCGAGAAGAAGAATGTGACAAGATGGAGAGAGTGGTGGTGTGATCTACTTGAATGGAAACTCACCAGTTAATAATATAACATTATCCAGGTAACCATGTTTTATGGTTCATATGAAAATGACAGGGAAGAGGTTTTGGGCTTTGATCTTTTCATGTGTTATGGTATAAATTGAATTGTCTTTTCTTTAAAACTTTTTTGACTCACATATAGACTTTTTATGTACCTCACAGTGATTATAATTTTCTGCGCTTTACAGACATATTTATGTTATGCTTACCGTGAACTTGACACCAATAAAAACATGAAAAATTATGAAACATCGGACTTTGGATGCTATTATAATCAACGTTAGCCAATAAGAAATTATAAATAGTATTAGAAAAGCTGAAAAAAAGATGAGGAGTACAAAGTACCTGCATGCAGGGCATATAATTAGTCACATCCACAATACAAAAGTTTAGTATAATAGATAAAACTGCCAAACCGAAGTATTATCCCGCAATAAAACCTGTTGACGTTTTATGAAGCGATGGTAAAACCGAAGACGACATTTGTATTGTATGTAGATGTAGGAGTCAATTGATCTACATATGTATGAGAATATGGAAGGTGGATTTAGAAGCAGAGCGATTAGATTCGATGAATGAGCAACAGCTCAATTCTGCGGGTATGCATACTAACCTTCAGATATTTCATAAAAGCCATATTCAAAGAGAAAAAGACGTCAAATGAAAATTAGATGTTTATCTGGCAGGTGGTGAATGATGCACAATGATGATGGAAGGCGATGACAGAGATTAAAGCACACGGAACTAACGAAATCGATGAATGAAGCTACTTGGGTTAGGAGGGCTATTTATACTAAACTTAGTGCAAGTAAAGGTTTGTAATACATGTACAAACAGATATTACGGTAGCCGAGATGGAGGGAGGGGGGTCGGTTTGATTGTTTGACTGACAGATGATCAACACATTAGAGCGGATGGGAAGGACAGGAAATAGCTGATTTTTGATGTTTTCTAAAAACAAAATTATAATTAAGGTAAAACCATAGATAACAGGTAAAATCGCTTGGAAAACTATGTTTCTCTGCATTCCTCGATGCATTCTCCCCCGCTCATATGAGGGGTAATTTACTCGGTGTACATGATAGAGAACGGAGGGGGTTAGTAAATGACCAGATAATGGACTTATACAATGTTATACTAAGCAGAAGCATTACCATCAGCGGATGAGATGAGACATCACAAGTATTCTGATCTTTAAAAATTCGGAGATTCAAATAATATTGTTTTAGAAATAAAATGTCAGTCTTTTGCAATTCATCAAACTATGTTTATCTGCATTGCTCGATGCATTCTCACCCGCTGATATGATGTGTAATTTACTGGGTGCACATGATAGAGAACAGAGGGGTTTAGTGAATGAACAGATAATTGACTTCTACAATGTATTACATGTACAAACAGTGATTAAGGTAGCTTTAAGAGCGGATTGGAAGGACAGGAAATAGCGGATTTCATTGACGTTTTCTAAGAACAAAATTATTATCAAGGTAAAACCATAGATAACAGGTAAAATCGCTTGGAAAACCACAGTTTTCCTCCTTTCGAAAATTGCCGTCCGCGGATCGGAATTTGCCGTTCGGGATCGGAATTTAGCGAAATGAGATAATAAGAGATTCGAAGGTTAAAACCAGGATGATTGATAGGGCAGGAATGATTCAAATGTTTTTATGCATAGCCTGGATATGAAAATCAAAATAGTTTTTATAACTTATGCAATGTAAAGGTTGGGTCAAAGTTTAGTATAAATAGCCTCTCCGAACCCTAGCAGCTTCATTCACCAATTTCGTTCGTTCCGGGTGCTTTAATCTCTGTTCATCGCCAGGTAAAATTAGCCTTTCATGTACCAATTAGACGCTAATTTCAGCTAATCGAATGGTTATATTATATGAAAACAAACACACAATTCTATATGTTATTTTACTTTTCAGATTGCCTAAATATCGCAAAATCATCTGCACCTTAATTACATCATGCATTATACACTGTTTTCAACGAAATGTTGAAGATGGGCTTCTTAGTTGATAACAAAACGAGTAATATCCATTCGTGGGTGCACATGAATACACTAAAAAGATATAAGTCTATGGGGGTATACAGACTACTTACGTCTGTATACAATAACTTTGCACGTTGGAGTAAAGATCTATGTGTTCGACAATAAGCCATTGATTTGAACACTGTATAGACATACATTTTTTGACAATGATTTTCATGTGTTTTATATAAAAATTACATTACAATGCCTGACACTAATGCTCCACCACAAATTAGAAAGTCGCTTAACTTGGCAGTGCACAATCTAAAGGAACAAATACGAATTACGAGTGACCTTTTAATTGGATTTAACATCGACGATGCTTATACACTTGAACACTTACGTAGACTTATGCACGATATTGATGATAGAAATGACAAATTGAAAACTTCACTGAATCAAGTCAATAAATTAGATGCCAATTGGGTAACTCACCTTTCACAATTAGAACAATTAGCAGAATCGGCTGCTCCCGACTCTGCCGAAGTAAGAACTTATCAAGAAGAGGACCAAAAATATAAAGAAACTGCAGTTCAAGGTTATTTAACTCATATACAGACTGCAGATAATTTACTTCTACAATTAGAACAACATCAAACCGCTGTTTCAATTAAATACACTAAACTTACAGCTCCTGTCACGACGACTATGACTTCACCTTTACCAAGTTCGCAGATTACTCCAACTATAGCTATAACCACCATCACCACAACATTAACGTCACCTAAAACAGCATACTCATACCCGATTCCTCCTCAACCAACCAATATACCACCTCCAATAACTCCACTAGTTAATCCAAGCTCATATAGTATGTATCTACCTACTAGTGTACAAAATATTGCCTCACAGTTACAATCACAACACATTTCAGCTCCCTCTGTTTTATCAATGTTCCCACTCACCACACATACTACACCAGTCCAATCTCACTTTAATCCAACACAAAATTATTCTGCGACAATAAGACCAACACTCAACTTCCAATTACCACCTTCTCAATTACCAACTTTTGACGGTGATAGACTCAACTTTCTACCATTTTATGAACATTTTAATTCAATAATAGGTAATAACGTCTCAATACCACCTGCAGAAAAAATGCAGTGGTTAAAACATTCAATGAAACATAATTCTGAACCATTCAAACTGATTAAGGATTTTCAGAACACAGAAACTGACTATTTTCAAGCTATAGGAATCTTAAATCACCGTTATGGAAACTTGAATATCTTAATTCAAACATTGCATCATAAATTAACCAATTTACCGTATGTTCCTTCTAGAATTCCAGGTCAGCCGACAGACGCTAAGAAACTAAGAACATTCGTAGATACCGTGACATCAATACTTTCACAACTTGAGCGTTTAGGTGAAAACACTCGAAGTTCCAGTGCACTATTAATAACAGTAAAAAACAGTCTACCATGGGATGTGCTAGACGACATTTATAAACGACAACCTTCTAATTTTAACTGGACATTAGAACAATTTGTACAGCACCTAGAGGAATTTACCTCTCAGAGTGAACAATGTTTGTTGTTAACAAATTTTACGTCAGATCAGGTCCACAGGCAACAGAGGCAGGTTCCATCACGGCGATATCAAAACGATCAACAGGCCGACTACGGCGGGGAAAGAACTACGTCATCATTCTTTCAAATGCCATCGGCCACTTCACAACCAAACAGGTCAGCTAACCAGAGATACAATCGATTTCCAAAAAATGATTATAAATTTCGTGGAATGACACCGAAAAGGCAGTCATTCAATTTCAGGCCACATAGATCATTCAGAGAAAATAGATCACATATGTCAAGAAGCCGTTCACACAGTCCCAAACATAGTGGCTCCACATTTAAGCCACAATACATTAATAAAAATAATATAAGAAATCAAGGAGTACGCAGTCGTACACCACCTCGTTCGCCTCAAAATAATTATAGGCGACAACAGGTCACATTTGACACTACAAAAAATGTTACTAGACCATGTATATTCTGTGCTAGACAACATAGGGACAGTGATTGTAGAGAATACAATACCATGGCCGTAAGAAGAAGAAGAATGATTACACTAGGACTCTGTTTGATGTGCGCAAAAAAGGGACATTATTTCAACGACTGTTCTCAACGTTACCGTTCTTGTTATTACTGTAAGTCAGTCGGAAAACACAATTCGGCAATTTGCCCAGAACGTTTTAGCAGTTCTTCACACAGTTTTTCTGCTATAACAACTCAAGATGACAATCACGCAGATTATATTGAGACTCACGACAATGAACCTGATAAGAATACAATTTACAGTGGTGTGATTATAACTTCTGAGGATGCCATACTCAGCACAGCACAAGTGGCAGTGCAATTAACAGATTGCACTACATTACCTACTATACAAACTTTACTAGATACAGGTTCACAACGTTCCTTCATAGATGAACATACAGCTGACACTCTCAATTTGGAACGTAAACAATGCGACGTCGACGAAATCAGCGGCCTGTCGGGATCAATCACCAAAGTCAAACCATGGTTCGTTAACTTAAATATATTAACGGATAGCAATCAAGTGATTTCAGTGTCGGCTATTGCTACTAAATCCGTTTCCAAACTCATCAAATCAAAACGACCATTGACTGACCAAGATATAACTTTCTTAAAAAATCTTACTGGCGACGAAAGTTTACATACATTTCTGGCTGATCCAACTGTTTTACACGACACTTATTATTTCAATCCAAAATTACTTCTAGGTAATGGAGTGATGCCTAAGATTATGGAATCCGAAACTTTTTTACCATTGCCATCCGGACTATACTGTATACCATCAAAATTTGGTTACGTACTTGCAGGTTTCCCAACCAATAAAGTTACACATTCGATAAATTTTCACAATATAATTTTCGATGATGATAACATAAATGACGACATTTTCGGAAATTTAGATACGATTGGCATAGAAGGCCCAACTGAACAGTCGGATGAAGATCGTGACGCTATGATACAATTCAATAAAACCGTGTATTTTGACGAAAAAATGAGGCGCATCGTAGTATGTTGGCCTTACAGAAATTCACAATATGAATTAGAATCAAACTACTGGATAGCTCTACGTTTTCTGAGACATTTGTTGGACCGTCTAGAGAAAGAACCTTCATTATTTAAAAAATACAATGAACGTATTGAAAACCACATTCAATCAGGTGTCGTAGAACCAGCACCGGAAGAACCTGACGGTACAGAATATTATACCCCTCATCATCCAGTTCTAACCCCACAAAAATCTACTACGAAATTACGTATCGTTTTTAATGGTAGCTCTAAGGCTAGTAAAACATTGAAGAGTTTGAATGAACTTTTACTTCGAGGCCCAATAAAACTACCGTTAATTTTGACCATGTTAATGATTTTCAGGCTCTCACCCATTGTTATAACGAGCGATTTACAACAAGCATTTCTTCAAATCATGCTGCGGACCGATCAGAGAGATTTGACTCGATTCTTTTGGTTAAAAGACCCAAACAACATAACCTTTCACCGCGATAACATTAAAATACTTCGTTTCACTCGTGTATCTTTTGGAGTCATAAGTTCACCCTTTCTCTTACAAGAATCCATCCAATTTCAGCTACGTCGACAAAATACTGATTTCGCAACGAAATTGATGAAGGACATTTATGTCGATAACTTAATCTCAAGCGTACATTCACATTCCAAAGCCATAGAGTATTATAAGAATGCTAAGAAAATTTTCGCAGAGGCTAATTGGAATTTACGTGAATTCTGTACTAACTCCAATGAATTGAGAGAATTCATAAATAAAACTAATAAAGAAGACCTTTCTGACACTACATGCAAAATTTTAGGCATTACATGGAACTCTTTGCTGGACAAAATTCAAATTCGAGGACTTTCTGATGACATTCAAGTAGAAAACATAACCAGAAAACAATTATATTCTTTCATATCATCAATTTATGACCCCCTCGGATTAGTCACCGTTTTGACATTAGAATCCAAACTAACGTTTCAGAAAACATGGTCATCTGAGAAACCGATAAAATGGAATGCCGTTTTACCTGACAATTTTCAATCCTGGTGGAAAGAACATTATAAGTCTCTACAAAACATTAATAAACTTTTCATGAATCGACAACTTTTGGACAACGTGGTAATAAATAATAGTAAGAACATTTCACTTCATGTTTTCGTAGATTCATCAACCAAAGCGTATTGTGCTGCTGCATATTTGCGCATTTCCACAACGGATATCATTCACACGGCTTTATTGACATCCAAAGTACGGTTAGCCCCAATTAAGAAACAGCTGACATTGACTCGTCTCGAATTAACAGCAGCTCTGATAGGTTCGAGATTAGCAACCTTTATTTACGAAAATGTACCGACAACACCATTAATTAATAGTATAACGATATGGAGTGACAGTCTAGTAGCCATTGCGTGGTGCCAAGACACATCAGATACATTTAAGGTATGGGTGTCAAACCGAGTGCGTGAGTTTCAGGAAACTTTAAAGAACATTCAGGTACCAACAACATTAAGATACGTACCAACAGCATCAAATCCAGCTGACATTGGCACACGTCCAGCTACTGTAACATTGGAAGATCTGCAGGATCCTAAACACCACTGGTGGACAGGACCAACATGGTTACGACAATCAGAAGCACATTGGCCAATCGATATTTCGAAACAAGGATACGAACACAACGAATCGATAATAAAGGAAAGTTTGAGTGAACAAAAGAAGGTAAGTATCAGTTATCAAACCTTAGTGGATAAACAGTTATGTTGGATTTCATATGACCACATTCTGAACAGATTGGAAAGCAGTAAACCTATCCCAATAAGATCAAAAGAACCACTCGTAAATCGTCTTTCTAATGTAGTCTCTTTTGTTCTTAAATTTCTGGCACTTACATTCTGTTATATTTTTAATAGATGGCCGAAACACCTACAGTCATGTACTTATAGTTATGAAAAGATCATAACGCTCCCTCATGACTCAGTTGATATTCGTAAAATATCTTTTATGCAGATAATTAGAGATCACCAACAACAAAACTTTTCTGACATTCTGCAAGATCCAGACCATCAGTTACATAAGCAACTTAACCTTACATTAGACGAACATAATATACTTCGAGTTAAACATAGATTTCAGGCGACCACAGCACCTATTTTAATTCATGGACCAACGACATTAGCAAGATCACTTATTATGGATAGTCACATTGAATGCCACCACATGTCTTTACCATCCACTCTCACAACTTTAAGAACTAAAGGTTTCTGGATTCTCAAAGGTAGAAACCACGTTAAGAAAATTTTGAAAACTTGTCAAACATGTAAGTATCACTTTGGCGGACCTTATAAACAACCAAATTTTCCTGATTTCCCACTGACTCGAACCACTCAAGCCAATCCATTCTCAAAAGTAGGTTTAGATTACTTTGGCCCCATCAACGTAAAAATAGGCGACAAAACCCAAAAAATCTGGACTCTCATCGTTTCATGTTTCATAACTAGGGGAATACATATGGAGATAGTGAATGATTTGACATCAACTACCTTCCTAAATGCATTCATGAGATTCATTTCCAGAAGAGGATCTCCTCAATACATTCTAAGTGACAATGCAAGCACATTTTTACACGCTAAAAATAATATTCTGCAATTAGGAAATTATGACAATCCCACTGACATAATCTCTGACTTTGCTTCGAAAAGATTTATCTGGAACCACATTGTGCCAAGAGCGAGTTGGATGGGAGGAACTTATGAACGATCAATTGGTGCAGTTAAAAGAGCATTGAAAACTGCAATTAATTCTAGAAGTTTACTAACGGTCGATGATTACCATACAACATTAGTGCAGGTAGAAGCATCATATAATGCACGACCACTTACTTATGTTTACGATAATGACCCTAAGATACTGCGTCCAACCGATTTGATCTGCAATAACACTGGCACTGAATTCATAACAATGCTTGATTATTTAGAAGACGAAGATGATCCAACTTATCTAGATCAAACCTTAAGTACACAGGACGACAGGTTCCGGAAGGCATGGCAATCACAACAACAGAGATTACAACGATTCTGGTCCATTTGGTCAACCGATTACTTGGACAGCTTACGGGAAAGGTACATACAACACCATAAGTCACCACGTGTGCACGACACTGATCAACCAGAGGTTGGTGATATTGTGCTCATTAAAGATGATAACATGAAAAGAAGTCAATGGAAATCTGGTCGAATTACAAAACTTAACCATTCTGACGACAATAACATACGTAGTTGTGACGTTAAAACTATTGAAGGTACCACACTTACTAGAGCAACATCACATCTTTTTCCAATACATAAAAATGCAAAAAATCCTGACAATTCTGAAAACTCTGTACCTAAAGAAACCTCTACATTAAATAATAATCATGACAAAGATAAATTACCTTTACGACGTAGTAAGAGATTACAGAATTTGTCTAACACATTAACAATCGTTTTTATTTCTTTATCATTACTTCCGTATGTAAGTGGCAACTACGTTCATAGCTCCATACATCTGACTTTACACACATTGTTACAATTTTCTTACTTTGAATTGGCGTCAACCCAATGTGAAACCCATCTTGATTTTTTAAAACACAAAATCATTTACGCTGAGGAATGTTACACCCGTGGCCATCTCATTTACAACTCAAGCATAGGTTTATGTAGTTCATTCGTACACTGTAACAATCATCAAGTTCTCAATCAAAACGGAAACTGTGTTCCGAAATGTGTACATTGCAAAGACAATTTTGAATGCGTACCACCTTTCTACAATTATACAGGGTGGGGCAAAAGTAACTATACACTCGTTGGAGGCCAATTTCTCAAAAAATTATATTGAGTGCATATGATGTTATGAGCAATTTATACGTTATTATACCTGAAAACCCCGATTCTGATGTCTATTTGACCGTATCTTTAGTTATTTTCAATTTAAAACAGGATTTTCAGTATTTTCATGGTTTTTCCTTTTTTAACGTCTTTAAGTGACCTCATGGTCTAATCAAAATCCTCAACAAAGGATAAGAAGTGCATAAAACGTTTCACTTGATGTATGTGGATGAGAATTCAATGATTTCAACTTCAGAATATCCCTATGGTTCAATTCGATACGGATAATATGGTAAGGCCCGTGTTCAAAATGCCTGAACCAATTTTCGCGGTTTTTGGATTATTGACAAAACAGTTCAAGCTAAATGTTTTAATGGACCCTATGGTACTAAAATAAGTCAATAAACATGAAATATATTGTTTTTAATTGTTTTAAGATGAAGAAAAAGAATTTTGAATTTTCCCATTTTCAGGCTAAAATCGATAATTTTCGTGGAAAAAAAGCAATTATTCTATTTATTATGCATGAATGTAAACTTACTCTCCTGTTAAACGTCTAAGAATATTTTTCTACATTCTAAATTACATACCAACATCAATTTTCGTCAAATAACAGTTGATATGGCGAGATAACTGACAATAATCACTGAAAACAACCGAAAATATGGTGAATTTTAAGAAAAAGACGCATAACTCATGAAATAAATTGTTGTAAGTTAAAATAAATAACAGAATCAAAAATTTCAGGTGTTTTAGCATCTGTTTGGATGGTTTAATCATATTGATGAAATATAATTTTTTGGAGAAATTTTGCGTCAACAAGTGTATAGTTACTTTTGCCCCACCCTGTACATTGGATCCCCACCTTATAACCATTCTCAAGAAAATTCAAAACCCCCAAAATAAGTATGTAGTCTTATTACCCGACAATTCTACTTGGACAGTCCCCAGTCTTAATATTCGTCATAAAGAAACCCTGGATGTTGACTTTACTTGTATACACGTCAACAATAGTGTCCCTACCAAGACATTGTGGTCGATAATACAAAACCCTGATAACGTCACAAAAGTCACAGGTACCATCGAGTTCTGTACATATAATAGTTGTAGCATTACCTCCAACATTTATTGTTATCGCCGACATATACATTCAGTTTTTATAAACGTACATCTTGATGCAGTTTACAGCTCATCTGTGATGGAATTACCGATAACAGCCTGGAAGTCACGAAAAAACTTAAACGTTTTTTATGATGACCAAAAGAACCTATCAATCAATCAAGACCCTAATTTGGTCCAGGTAGAGTTCATTTGTGATAAGCAAGGCATCAAAGTCTCAGTTGACAATATTTATGATATACGCACATTGACCATAGTTACCGAAAATTTTGCGTCCAAGATCATTCATTGATCAATTATTCACTTGGATGAATATGATAATAACGACTTTCTTGTTCCACTTCCTGACGACATTCTAATTATTCCTCATAAAATTTTTATCACCTATTGGACCAACGGACGTTTTGTGGAATCCTCTCACTTGATATGTAAGGCAATACATTACTGTACATTGATTGACTGCACATTTTGCCAAAAATCTATTAAAAATTTTTGCAACCAATACATAATTTGGTTCAGTGCTTTCCTATTAGTTTATATTACATCCATCTTCTTCATCTACTGTACGTGGTTAATTGTAGTTTACAAAAGTCACATTTTACGATACTTTTCTCCTATTACATTTAGATCATCAACACATACAGACACAGCACATGTTGATTTCGAGTCAGACAAAAGCGTAGACAATACTCGAAATGTAGATGACAATACACCTGAGTCTAATTCATCATCCGATGAATCTGATCCTATAGATTCTGACTCACCCACAGTAAGTCTAAATTCGACCAATCAAACCATAACTTTCCATAAATATAGAAAACGTTCCCAATTATACAATAAAAATTTATTGTTATCAGTAATCATATTACTTGCCTTATTTAACACGTCTTACTGTTGCGATCACGTAGCACATTTAACATCTTTTGATAAAGAATGTACTCATGACATACAAAATGACATTTACGACTGCACTCACTATTATTCCAGTAGAATAAGTCTTCATCTTAACCAACCATCTTGTATCCTGTTAACTGAATCTGACAATAATAACCTTACAAAACCAATAAGTAGAATTCAAATTTCCATACAGGAATCTGGATATAATTGTCAAAAAATATCACATTATTATTCACGCGATACTAAAATAAATACAATTTCCGTAAAAAGATGTCCAAATATGGGCTCATGTGTCCAACGTTTTTGTGAAACACGTAGGCTTAGGCTTAGGCTTAGGCTTAGGCTTAGGCTTAGGCTTAGGCTTAGGCTTAGGCTTAGGCTTAGGCTTAGGCTTAGGCTTAGGCTTAGGCTTAGGCTTAGGCTTAGGCTTAGGCTTAGGCTTAGGCTTAGGCTTAGGCTTAGGCTTAGGCTTAGGCTTAGGCTTAGGCTTAGGCTTAGGCTTAGGCTTAGGCTTAGGCTTAGGCTTAGGCTTAGGCTTAGGCTTAGGCTTAGGCTTAGGCTTAGGCTTAGGCTTAGGCTTAGGCTTAGGCTTAGGCTTAGGCTTAGGCTTAGGCTTAGGCTTAGGCTTAGGCTTAGGCTTAGGCTTAGGCTTAGGCTTAGGCTTAGGCTTAGGCTTAGGCTTAGGCTTAGGCTTAGGCTTAGGCTTAGGCTTAGGCTTAGGCTTAGGCTTAGGCTTAGGCTTAGGCTTAGGCTTAGGCTTAGGCTTAGGCTTAGGCTTAGGCTTAGGCTTAGGCTTAGGCTTAGGCTTAGGCTTAGGCTTAGGCTTAGGCTTAGGCTTAGGCTTAGGCTTAGGCTTAGGCTTAGGCTTAGGCTTAGGCTTAGGCTTAGGCTTAGGCTTAGGCTTAGGCTTAGGCTTAGGCTTAGGCTTAGGCTTAGGCTTAGGCTTAGGCTTAGGCTTAGGCTTAGGCTTAGGCTTAGGCTTAGGCTTAGGCTTAGGCTTAGGCTTAGGCTTAGGCTTAGGCTTAGGCTTAGGCTTAGGCTTAGGCTTAGGCTTAGGCTTAGGCTTAGGCTTAGGCTTAGGCTTAGGCTTAGGCTTAGGCTTAGGCTTAGGCTTAGGCTTAGGCTTAGGCTTAGGCT
The DNA here is from genome assembly GCA_964036265.1 of Daptonema setosum. Classification (NCBI taxonomy): domain Eukaryota; kingdom Metazoa; phylum Nematoda; class Chromadorea; order Monhysterida; family Xyalidae; genus Daptonema; species Daptonema setosum. The sequence continues at coordinate 1,930 of CAXIWR010000390.1, read as the reverse complement.
TAGGCTTAGGCTTAGGCTTAGGCTTAGGCTTAGGCTTAGGCTTAGGCTTAGGCTTAGGCTTAGGCTTAGGCTTAGGCTTAGGCTTAGGCTTAGGCTTAGGCTTAGGCTTAGGCTTAGGCTTAGGCTTAGGCTTAGGCTTAGGCTTAGGCTTAGGCTTAGGCTTAGGCTTAGGCTTAGGCTTAGGCTTAGGCTTAGGCTTAGGCTTAGGCTTAGGCTTAGGCTTAGGCTTAGGCTTAGGCTTAGGCTTAGGCTTAGGCTTAGGCTTAGGCTTAGGCTTAGGCTTAGGCTTAGGCTTAGGCTTAGGCTTAGGCTTAGGCTTAGGCTTAGGCTTAGGCTTAGGCTTAGGCTTAGGCTTAGGCTTAGGCTTAGGCTTAGGCTTAGGCTTAGGCTTAGGCTTAGGCTTAGGCTTAGGCTTAGGCTTAGGCTTAGGCTTAGGCTTAGGCTTAGGCTTAGGCTTAGGCTTAGGCTTAGGCTTAGGCTTAGGCTTAGGCTTAGGCTTAGGCTTAGGCTTAGGCTTAGGCTTAGGCTTAGGCTTAGGCTTAGGCTTAGGCTTAGGCTTAGGCTTAGGCTTAGGCTTAGGCTTAGGCTTAGGCTTAGGCTTAGGCTTAGGCTTAGGCTTAGGCTTAGGCTTAGGCTTAGGCTTAGGCTTAGGCTTAGGCTTAGGCTTAGGCTTAGGCTTAGGCTTAGGCTTAGGCTTAGGCTTAGGCTTAGGCTTAGGCTTAGGCTTAGGCTTAGGCTTAGGCTTAGGCTTAGGCTTAGGCTTAGGCTTAGGCTTAGGCTTAGGCTTAGGCTTAGGCTTAGGCTTAGGCTTAGGCTTAGGCTTAGGCTTAGGCTTAGGCTTAGGCTTAGGCTTAGGCTTAGGCTTAGGCTTAGGCTTAGGCTTAGGCTTAGGCTTAGGCTTAGGCTTAGGCTTAGGCTTAGGCTTAGGCTTAGGCTTAGGCTTAGGCTTAGGCTTAGGCTTAGGCTTAGGCTTAGGCTTAGGCTTAGGCTTAGGCTTAGGCTTAGGCTTAGGCTTAGGCTTAGGCTTAGGCTTAGGCTTAGGCTTAGGCTTAGGCTTAGGCTTAGGCTTAGGCTTAGGCTTAGGCTTAGGCTTAGGCTTAGGCTTAGGCTTAGGCTTAGGCTTAGGCTTAGGCTTAGGCTTAGGCTTAGGCTTAGGCTTAGGCTTAGGCTTAGGCTTAGGCTTAGGCTTAGGCTTAGGCTTAGGCTTAGGCTTAGGCTTAGGCTTAGGCTTAGGCTTAGGCTTAGGCTTAGGCTTAGGCTTAGGCTTAGGCTTAGGCTTAGGCTTAGGCTTAGGCTTAGGCTTAGGCTTAGGCTTAGGCTTAGGCTTAGGCTTAGGCTTAGGCTTAGGCTTAGGCTTAGGCTTAGGCTTAGGCTTAGGCTTAGGCTTAGGCTTAGGCTTAGGCTTAGGCTTAGGCTTAGGCTTAGGCTTAGGCTTAGGCTTAGGCTTAGGCTTAGGCTTAGGCTTAGGCTTAGGCTTAGGCTTAGGCTTAGGCTTAGGCTTAGGCTTAGGCTTAGGCTTAGGCTTAGGCTTAGGCTTAGGCTTAGGCTTAGGCTTAGGCTTAGGCTTAGGCTTAGGCTTAGGCTTAGGCTTAGGCTTAGGCTTAGGCTTAGGCTTAGGCTTAGGCTTAGGCTTAGGCTTAGGCTTAGGCTTAGGCTTAGGCTTAGGCTTAGGCTTAGGCTTAGGCTTAGGCTTAGGCTTAGGCTTAGGCTTAGGCTTAGGCTTAGGCTTAGGCTTAGGCTTAGGCTTAGGCTTAGGCTTAGGCTTAGGCTTAGGCTTAGGCTTAGGCTTAGGCTTAGGCTTAGGCTTAGGCTTAGGCTTAGGCTTAGGCTTAGGCTTAGGCTTAGGCTTAGGCTTAGGCTTAGGCTTAGGCTTAGGCTTAGGCTTAGGCTTAGGCTTAGGCTTAGGCTTAGGCTTAGGCTTAGGCTTAGG